>JAJIBD010021528.1:0-47229 GCA_021461705.1 Cryptotis parvus
TTTCTTTAAAGCAACAAAAAAGTACATATAATTAATTAATTTTAATGACATTCTTGTTAAATTATATGACTCTCACTTGTCAAAGAATCATCTACATAAACTTCAGAACTACACTTTTCTGTTATAAACATGAATAAACATTGCCTCAGTCAAACTGTGATGTCATCTCAAAAAAAGATGACACACTCTTAAAATACCATAACACCACCACCAAAAATGACAAAAAACAGGAAAAAAATAAAGAAATCTCCAGGCAAGTCAAAAATTATATAACCAGTCTTTTATAAAGGTACCATTTAGAGATGAATATATCCTAGATATAGAAATATAAATAGAATATAGAAAACTCAAATTTATAGAAATTCCTTTTTTCTCTATAAAATTTCTAGAGCAGTTTCAAGCTCTGTAGGCTAACATTCTAGGACTAAGTGTGACAAAAGTTAGGCATTTTTTGTTTGTATTTTGAATGTCCTTTCCACCCCGAACAGCAATATGGAGATAGTTGTACATCTGGATTCTGCCAAGGTGAAGTAGAGCTGTATTTCCCAAAGTGAGTGGTGATGCTGCCTCAGGTGAAATCAAGTAGCATTTTCTGTTTGTTTGCTTCAAAAGGGTATATTCTAGGGACCGCTGGGAGGTTATTTTCTTTCTGTAGTGGGGGACATAGATCAGATGACTCGGGAACCTCTGAGATAAAGGAAGTTACTCTACTTTTTGCCCTGATAATAAAATAGCTCATCCAGTCATGTCTTTTCTCTTGATTAGCAGGAATCAAAACCATCATAAAACCCTGAGACCATAGCAAAGGACTTGGATGAATTTTCTTTTTTCTAAGTATCAGTATATCTTGTAGTAGCCTCTCAAGATAGGCTACTACAAGAGTATCCCACCCCGCCGCGGCAGAGCCTGGCAAACTACCCGTGTCATATTTAATATGCCAAAACCCAGTAACAATTATAGACCTCATTCCCATGACCTGAAGGAATGGTTTGAGATTCTTCATGTTCCTGGAGCGAGCAGATGCCCTTGGGCTACACAAGCTTGTGACAGGACATATGGAGATCATTACTGGTGCCTGCATGAACAAATTGATGAACAACAGGAAGACAAGTGATACAAGTGATACAAGTGATTTTTGAATCACCATGCCATAGAGTTAGAAGGCTGTTAGTGATTGGGTTTTAGCCACACACTGCTCCAATACCCATCCACCCACCAGTGAACATTTCCCACCACCTTCATGCCAGTTTGCCCCTGATGCCACTCCCCAGCACTGGGCTTGTCTCCGGCGGCAAACCCTTTCCTTCTTCCTCCCTCTCTCTCTCCTATTGGGCATTATGGCCTTCAACAAAGATACCGGGAGGTACCAGATTTGTTCCTTTGTCTATTATGTACTATTTGTTTATTCATTTATTCATTTACTAATCCATTCATTCATTTATCCATTCATTCATTTACCTATTTATGTATTTACTTATTTATTTGTTCATTCATCTATTTATTCATTTATTTATTTTTATTTATTCATTCATTTATCCATCCATCCATCCGTCCATCCATCCGGTCCATCCATCTATCTACCTATCTATCTACCTATCTATCTATCTATCCATCTATCTATCTATCTATCTATCATCTATCTATCTATCTATCTATCTATCTATCTATCTATCTATCTATCTATCTATCTATCTATCTATCTATCTATCTATCTATCTATCTATCTATCTATCTATCTATCTATCTATCTATCTATCTATCTATCTATCTATCTATCTATCTGTCTATCTGTCTATCTGTCTATCTGTCTATCTGTCTATCTGTCTATCTGTCTATCTGTCTGTCTGTCTGTCTGTCTGTCTGTCTATCTGCCTATCTGTCTGTCTGTCTGTCTCTCTGTCTATCTGTCTATCTATCTGTCTGTCTGTCTGTCTATCTGTCTGTCTGTCTGCCTGTCTGCTCTATCTATCTGTTTGTTTATTTATTTTTTGACTAGATGGGCTTGAGATTGGCTTAGTCCCTTGGGTGGAATTCTGATGAGCTCTGGAGTCTGGATGATTAAAATCGCTGCCAGCATGGTGTGGGGTTCCTTTGGGTTCTTCTTGGGCCAGAAGTCGCTCTCCATTCCTCGTGGTCAGTGGAATGCAGATAGTGCAATGGGAAGAGCTTGTAGCTGCCCTGTTGGTGTATATCGTCTGTGGTTCAAGCATACCTGGGCTTGAAATACTTTCCACTGAAGGTTGGGTCTCTGAAGGGTGGGTCTCTAAAGGGTGGGTCTCTGATAAGCTGGGCTTGAGATTGGCTTAGTCTCTGGTGGAGTTCTGATAAATTGTGGAATCTAGATGATGAAAATCGCTGCCTGCATGGTGTGGAGATTCCCCTGGGTTCTTCTGAGACTCTTCTGGGATGAAAGCAGATGCCATTGGGCTACACTGGTATGTGATAGGGCCAAATGGAAATATTACTGGCACCCGCTAGAGCAAATGGATGAACTAACGGGATGTCAAGTGATCAAGTGATTTATTTATTTAGCTTTTTGGGTCACACCCCGCAATGCTCAGGGGTTACTCCTGGCTTTTCACTCAGGGACTTACTCCTCGTGGAGCTCGGGGGACCATATAGGATACCAGGGATCAAACCCTGGTCAGCTGTGTGCAAGGAGAATATTCTACCCACTGTGCTATCATTCAGGTCCTTGCACTCCAGGTTTTATACAGTGGTCATTTACCACTATCTTTGGCCTAGTGTCCCTTCCCTATCCAGAATGACTTTTCTCCAAGAGGTTGGAGCGGACTTCCAATCATGGATCAAACCTTCTGGCCCTTGTTTCTACTATGCTTGGATATTGGTCATATTATGTTTTTTTACACCCCACATATGAATGCAATCTTCTATGTCTGTCCCTCTCCTTCCGTCTCACTTCACTAAGCGTAATACTATCCATGTCCATCCATTAATAGGCAAATTTCATGACTTCATACTTCCTAACAGCCACATAGTATACCATTGCTTAGATGTACCATAGTTTCTTTAACCAGTCATTTGTTCCCAGCACTTGGATTATTTCCAGATTCTGGCTATTGTGAATAGTGCTGTGATAAACATAGATGAGCAGATGAAGTTTCTACTATGTGCTTTTGAGACTTCAGGGTATATTCCACAAGTGGAATTCCTGGGTCATATTGGAGCACAATTTCTAACATTTAGAGGAATATCCAAATTTTTTCTCAGAAAGGGCTAGACCAGTCAGCATTCCCACCATCAATGAAGGAGAACCCTTTTCCCCCCCATCTGTGCCAGCACTGGCTGTTATTGTTCTTTTGGATGTGTGCCAGTCTCTGTGGTGTGAGATGATATCTCATTGATGCTTTGATTTACATGACCCTGATTAGTGACATAGAGCATTTTCTCGTGTCTTTTGGCAATTTGTATTTCTTTGAGAAAGTTTCTGTTCATTTCTTCTGCCCATCTTTGATGGGGATGTAATTTTTTTCTTGTGAAGTTCTGCTTTATATATCTTGTATATAACCCCTTATCAGGTGCATATTGGGTAAATATCCTTTCCCACTCTGTGGACTGTCTTTTGTATCTTGGTCACCAATTCTTTTGAGGGTAGAAGCTTCTTAGATTCATGTAGTCCTATTTATATATGTTTGCTTCCACTGGCTTGTTCAGTGGTGTTTCATTACTGCCACTTTCTCATGCTTTAGAAAAAGACTGTTGATATAGTCCTATAATTCAGAATTCAGAAGCACACAGTGTGAAAACTACTTTATGTTTCCAAAGGAGTTTAATTTTTTGTTATTCAGGACAATCAAAAGAAATAGTTGCCTAAGCATGTAAGCATTGGGAAGAAAATGAAAACGTGTTTTTCCTTCTCCGGTTGGAATTATGTTTCAGTTCAATTACTGAATCACTCCCAAGCAACAATTTTGAGTGTTAATTTTATGTCTATTTCTCAGTGTAATACCCTTTATTTTTGTTTTAATTTATTATTTTTAGATGGGAACACATTCATCAAATAAAATTAGCTGTTGTTTGCACTATTTTTCTTTTTGCAAGAGTATCAGTATAATTATATTTATGCAGTAATAATTATAGAAGGTATTTCTCTTTGTAATATAAAAACAAGGAAAATTATTTTGACATAGAAGCTCAGCAAATTATCGTTGGTTCCCTTATGGTGATGCAGTTTATTTTCTTTGTTTCATTATTGGTATTTAATTTGAAATATTTCATGCAAGATGGACATATCACATACCTAGAAAGAGAGAGTTGGTTTATTTAAACAAGGTGCACTGGAAATGGGAACTCTCCAATAGCCTGGAGGACATATAACTTTATCTGGATTATATGATAATCAATTCATAAATTATGTATACTTGAGCACTTTTCACCGTAGGCAATTTTAGGATGTCCAGAAAGCATCAAACTTAACACACCCAAGTCAATGGCTTAAGCCTTCCTAATGGCCAATTAGCACCTCTGCAGAGTGTCTAATCCATTATGCATAGTTGACTGTTACCAGAAAGCTTTAAGGATTTTATTTTTTTAGACATACTCTGTTCTTTCTAACTTTTACTTCATTCCCATTGCTCTCTGTGTGTATGTGTGTGTGACTCTCAAAGATAGAGAGGCTCATTCTCTTCAACAAAAGAAAAATAGACATTTAGTTCCCTAATGGCTGCAGAAACATAACACCCGACCTGGAAGAAAGCAGACCATTTCTGAAGATGTTTATAAAGGAAGATTTGGAGAATGTGGATCTGAGAGGAGTGTCATTGAAGCTGACTCTGGTGCAGGGAATGGAATGAGAACAATAGACGCTTGTGCATGAAACTATCATTAACAGTATTGTAAATCGGGCGTCTGGATAAAAATGGGATAAAAATATCTATTAATGTCATACATGCAGACTGTTTTACCCAAACACAATTGGAAAACTTCAATTTGAAATGTATCACCTATTATAAAGGTTTAAGTATAGAGAGTGAAGGGATAATAATCTTTCCTCACCCCTTGACTGTGAATATTTTATAATAAAATCTGTCACTCAATTGCTAATTAATGGACCTTAATTATTATAGAATTATTAACAGTTTTGCATAAAAGTTACTCATTTTGTACATTTTAATCATGTATTCTAAGACTTAAAATAGAACAGGGTTACATACAGTAAATTCACAGGAAAATACAATGATTATAGAAATGAAAAGAATCTCACAATAAAAAAGAAAGAATACCTGAGATACCAGTAACCAACAGGATTTGAAATAATAAACAAGCTTAGGCTTAATTGAAACCTGTGGATGAAAATTCATAAACTAGATAAACTGCTTCATTGTTTTATAAATTAATGCAGGTAAAAATAGGTGCTTGTTACTAATTAATACAGAAATTGATAATTGTGCACTTACTATGTAGTGAGCACAAAAATCTCTTTGATTTAATTGTAAAATTTTAATCCTATTTTCCAAAATACTGAATCAAAGCAACTTCTTTTTTGAGTTCTTGAGTATTTTAAATGAGTCTTTAAGATTCTTTTCAAAAAACAACCCCTCTTCCAAGTTAACAAGAGAACATTTTCAGTTATTTTCCTTATAAAATAAGTTTTATTCATCAGCTTCCTGTTCACACATCAAGTCTTCAATTTTAGATATTTATATTTAACATTTCAAAAAGTGGTCTGTTTTTCAGTTTTGTGTTCTCATTTCTAATTAGTTTAACATTTGCTCTTCCTTTTTAACAAGCTCTTGACCTTGTTGGTAATTTCTGAGTTAGGACCAACCCAGTGCTAAAAACCATGAACCAGAGTATGCTAACTGCAAGTTAGCATTTATCTTTGGCTTTAGACTGAAGACATAACTTAATACTCCTCTTATCAACTTTTATTTTCTTGATACCCATCCAGCATTCCAGTCTTAGGAGATAACCTGTGTCTCAAGGCTGTCATCAACTGTTGAATTGCTTACTCCTCCCAATTTTGCATCATCTCAAATCTGGAAAGTGACAGATCTAGCCTTATTCTTAACATGTGCCCTGTCCCTATTATACTGCTGGCTCAAATTCACTCATGTGAGTATGCACAGAATATTGCCTGATTCTATCAGAGGAAGTGTTCAGACATTCTCAGTCTCCTTCCTGATAAAAATATTCCATGATATCACTTGGATGTCATAAAGACATAGCAGTCAACTGTGGTTGCAATTTTTACAGTTTTAATTGTGATAGGTATCTCTAACTAAATTGCAATGCACGGTAGTTAAACTATTAAGCATAATGATTATGGAATTGTTATCATTTTTCATGATTTAACAGTTAATGCAAAAATATTAATTTTGTTACAGTTCCTGGAAAAATATCCACCTAAGTATAAAATCCTGACTTTTTTTTTTTTTTTTTTTTTTTTTTGCAGGGGAGCACACACCAATGCTCAAGGATTACTCCTGGCTTTATGCTCAAGGATCTTTCCTGGCAGTTGTCTAAGAATCTTATGCGATGCCAGTAAATTAAACTAGCATTGATTCTGGGGCCAGAGAGATAGCACAGTAGGTAGGGCATTTGCCTTGCATGCAGCAGACCCAGGTTCAATCTTCAGCATCCCTTTTGGCCCCCTGAGCACCACCAGGAGTAATTCCTGAGCAAGATCCAGGAGTAACACTTGAGCATCTCTGGTGTGATCCAAAAAGCAAAACATAAATAAATAAATCACTGTCACTGTCTTCCCGTTCAGTTCATCATCTATTTGCTTGAGTGGGCACCAGTAACATCTCCAGATGTCCTGTCTCATGCTAGTAGAGCCCAAGAGCATCTGCTTGCTCCAGGAACATAAAGAGCCTCAAACCATTATTCTATGTCATGAGAATGACATCTATAATTGTTACTGGTATTTGGCATATAAAATACAACACGGTAGCTTGCCAGGCTTGCCGTGCGGGGTGGCATACTCTTGTAGTCACCTCTAAATACAGCATTTATTGATGAACCGCGCGGCTGCAAGCAGCTGTGTGAGCCGGGCTGTAATAGGATCGCCTGGGTGGAGTTCTGATGAGAGGGAAGTCTGGATGTGGAAAATAAATAAATAAAAAAAAAAAATAAACCAGCCTTGTTTCCATGCAAGTAAAGCTCCTTAGCCCAGCACAATTTTGTTGTGTCCTAACATACTGAATACTTTCATAAATAAGCTAAATACGGAAAACAAAACAAATTGTATTTAACTTGCATATCATGCCATTTTTATTTAGTGAAACTCTAAGATTCAAAGTAACTCTCATAGTCAATATCAGAGTTCAATAGCTTTAAGAATGGTGTATGTGGAAAGTTGTAAATCCTCTCTCTCTTTCTGTGGATTTGAAAGGACATCCAAGAACGTGTGCTGAGTATTTCATACCCATATATTTCTTTGATATACTATCAATGATCAGTTTTCCAAGTATTTCTATTTTAGTTTGGGTAAGTACTTTTTTAGTTGTTGAGGATGGAAAGTGCTTCTACTAATCTGATTTAGAGAAATGCCCAACTTGCTCTTTCCTCATTTTGTGGTGCAATGATATTTCCAGATTTATCTGTTAGTACTGACACTTCATTTGCCTTTCTGTTTTCTAAAATAAGATATTATAAGAGAAAAAATATATTTAAAGCCCACAGAGTATAAGTGATGTTTAATGCTTTATCTTTTTTTAGAGGTTAAGGGTTCATACCCAGTGGCGCTAGGATGCTGTTCTTGGCTCTGTGCTCTGGGAATGACACCTGCCATGCTCCAGGAACTATGTGGTACTGGGGATCAGACTAGAGTTAGCCACATGAAACCGTGATCAGTTCTCTGTACTCTCTCTGCTGCCTTATTGCCAGTGCCACCCACTAGCTGTAACAGTGTGACTTGTGGGATCATCCTCCCAAAGGACAGAAGGCCTTCCCCATTATTCCCAATGCGTCAGCTCGGTTGGGGATTCAGGGCAAGCCAGAACCTCTGTTCCTGTGACTTGGAAACTCAGTTGTTTAAAGTAAAGAGTAGTCACATTTCCAGAGGCTGAAAAAAGACATTTGGACATCTCAGACTTTCCCTAATGGAAGAAGTCACCACCCTGTCCCCTCCATATAACTCAGAAAACCATTGCATGGGGAGTCATTGCCACCCAGGCACAATCTATCAGTGTCTCTCCCTCTCTGAGAGACTCAAGCATTGCTTGCTCTCAGAAGAAAGGAGGTGTAATCTCCTTCTCATGTTACGTTTTTGTCTTTAGGTTCCCAAATAGCTACTATGAGCCCCTGAAAAGTCACATTGACATTAGAACATATTGCCACGCTGGACCTAGAAACACAGTACAGGGGTAATAGCCAGCACAGTGAAAGGGCCCCTGAACCCTACCACGAGGCCACCCCCTGAGGACAGAGCAACAGACCTTGAGTGCACTGGATATGTAGCCCCACGCCCCTCCAAAATAAATACATGGTCATGCAAGTTCTGTGTGTCTGAGAAATACAGTTTAGATTTTACTCCTATGAATCTGTCTCACATCCATTCTTTTCACCTTAGGAAAAGAGGGAATGGGATAGGGAAAAGGGAGTTCTCTTAAACACCTCCATTACTTTAACACTTGCAGATCATGAAACTCCCTAAAAATAAGAAATAATAACTTCAAAGCATTTTATTTTTATAATAATTTTACTTATTTTGCTTTTAAAATACCAATTCTGACAATATAATATTGAAATGCAGAAGTAAAGTTCTGCATTATTGAATAGGAGCTCCATCATTGAAGTGCTCTGTGAGTAAAATATTTATTCCCAGGTTTATGAAAGAAGAAATGACTACAGGGTATTTATTGAAAATAATATTAAAATTAATTTAAAACTTTAGTGATCAATTTTCTAGAGAAAAATTAAAGAACACATAAGCTTTATGAGTTATAGTGTACAGTTTGCACGAAACTAGATATTTCAATAAAATATTTTAATTATATACTATTAATTATAAAGATGGTGGCATACATAATTTCTTTTGCCTCTTCACGACTAATCTTTATGTTAATCATTATGTCTAACATTCTCATGTAAAACTCACAAGTCTCAAAGCCACAAAAAAGCACATGGAAGTGACAAGGAAGAGGAAAGAAAATCTTATACGTCCACACTGTGAGGATAATTTTACAGCAAGGGGGAAGGAAGAAAAAATAAATGGCAATCTCAGGTTTTGTCCTCATTGGAATAACCACAGAAATAGGTTTACCTACGTGAAACCAGCAACCTAACAGTCAACTGATGTCAGTAAAATGCCTCCAAAGGTGATCTCTGAGTCTCTTTCCTCGCGTGGGTGAAAACTGCAGAACACAGAGCCCCAGATGCTGCTCCAGGGGTGGACGAGGGTGCAGCGCCCTGCCCACCGCCTGGACTCGTCGGCCACTAGCAGCTCCCAACACTAGGGAGCAGGCTCTCCCCCACGAATGCCCAGGGCGAGCAGAGCTTCTTCCCTCTGCAAAGGAGCAGGGCCCTGCGCCAGCCACGCCCTGTGCTGTGGGAGGCCGGGCGGGTGCGGCTCCACAGCGCTGCCAGGAATCAGAGGCTTTTCATACGGGGGCAAGAGCCGAAAAGGCAGCAGGCTTATTTGTGGCATATAAAAATGACGGCATGAACTCTTCACCCCTTTTTGCCTTTAAACAAATGAAAATAAGAAAAGTGTTAGCAGCTTTATGACAGTGGGAATGAAAAGCTGAAGGTTGTAGGAATTTGGAAAAAAAAAGATTTGGGTGGATGGTTAATTTCATTTGCATGGCTTAGAACTTAACCTAAATTTCTCTTGTATTTAAAAGCAGATTAATGCCACCTAGGGGCGTGCTGGCTGACACCCTCAAGAGGGTATTTGAAGGGTGTAACTCACAGGAACAACCTTAGGTGACACAGACACTGAAAAATTTCACAGACCAAGGGGAGAGAAATGGTTCTATCATCTTAAGTCACTGACTATGTCATTGTTTCATCTGTGTCTGCTCCGGAAACCTATTTTATTCATTTTTTTTTTTTTGATTCGTGCAATTAAAAGCATGGATTCAAAAGGCTTGTTTGGGAGTTTGGCCGTTTTTTCAGGAAAACGATATGAGCACATGTAAGACACGATGGACAAATGGTGATGTCAGGCCTGATGATGCAGTAAGTGCCGGGGCCGTGCAGGATGCTGCCAGGATGGTGGGGAAGAGCAGTCAGCAGAGATGCATCTTAACGCTGAGAGTTTATATTGGCAAGACGTAAGCAGGATGGAAAGCACAGACATTCTCTAGTTTTTAAAAAGGACAGTGCGATCTCTGACACATCGTAAAGAGAAAAAGCATTGATACTAGAATCAACAAAAACAAACATGTCTAACTCTGAGTTGTTAAGGGAAATTCTCTGTAGCCACAGATATCATAGATGAATCTTAACGAGAAATTGGGCTCCTGCGTGATGAGATTGAAACTCATGTACTCCATCATTTCCTCTTCTTATTTATTTATTTATTTATTTATTTATTTGTTTATTTATTTATTTATTTTGCTTTTTTGGGTCACACCCGGCAATGCTCAGGGGTTACTCCTGGCTCTGCACTCAGGAATCACTCCTGGCTGTGCTCGGGGGACTATATGGGATGCCGGGGATCGGACCTGGGCCTGCCCATGCGTTCAAGGCAAACGCCCTATCCGCTGGGCTATCATCTCCGGCCCTCTTCTTATTTTATTTCCTACCATTCATTACTCCTCCATTCCCACTTTCCAATGAAAGTCTTTATTAATTGTGGTTACTGGGAGGCCAGGTATATTCAGAATTTGTTCCATAATTACACCCTCCATGCCTTCTTGATTAGTTAAGAAATATACAGAAGCCCCAAACAAAATTATATAAATTCCATCCATATATATATTATATTTTTTTAAATAAAAATTTGTTTTGGTTTGGTTTTGGGTGGTTTTTTCCCCCCCCCCCCGCCCCCCTCCCCCCCATGTCCCCCAAATTCCCTTCCCCTCCCCCAGACTGCCTCTATAGCAGGTGTTTTTCTTCTCTCTCTCTCTCTCTCTCTCTCTCTCTCATTACACATTTGGCTTGCTCTACAGACATTTAGGGATTATCATATGAGTTCTTTTGTGTATATTCAACACCAGCACTCAGTTCTACTTTTGCCATTAACATTTCTCACACTTAGTAGAACACTGGTATATATTTATATCCCACCAATGAATGCATCATTCTATATCTGTCCTTTTCCTTCTGACTAATTTCACTCAGCATGATAGTCTCCATTTCCATCCATTTGCAGGTAAATTTCGTGACTTCATCTTTTCCTACAGCTGCATAGCATTCCATTGTGTAGATGTACCATAGTTTCTTTATCCAGTCTTCTGTTCTCAGGTGTTTAGGTTGTTCCCAGATTCTGGTTATCATGAGTAGAGCTGTGTGTTTTAATTTCTGATAGCACTGTATTATCTCCAAAAAGCTATGCCCAATCATTGTATGAACAAATCAACTCAGGGTAAAGGGGAAGAGGTGAGAGCTCTGCAGAGCCTTTCAGACCTAAATCTTGTTTCACTGGAACTTCCCAATAAATTAATGTCAGTTGAGTTTATCATTATCACAAATCCCTCTCTGGTATTCTTAATGTATAATAAAGGAACACAAGGAAAATTTCATTTATGCTAGAAAGCAAAGAATGTGTAGTGTTCCAATATGGATTATTGGTTTGGAGAAGGATCAAAGGTACACAAAGAGAGAAGTACAAGGTAAGACAATAATGATGTGTCAGTTGATTATAACTTCTCAAGTATCTAAGATAAACTTGATTTATGCCTATCATGTTTATTTTCTGTCCTTTTCTTTTCTTACTACCTGCCAGTTTTTTAAATAAGTCATTATGTAGATACTCCCTATTTACACAACTGAAGTGATAGACGTGCATGAAAGATATCATTTTTAGAGTTGAACAAAAATATAGAATTCCCTAGGAATTACATGAAAAAAATTGAGATCATATTCAGGACCAAAATAACCTTTCAAGCCAATGGAAAGACATGTTCACAGTTTTTAAAAACTATTGTAAATTTGGATTGGTTAGCTATAAACTTTGTATGCATATATGAATTCAAAAGGATGAAATTGCATGAAAAATAAAGGGAAATATCATTTTGTAGGAGAGAGAATGAAAACTGACACCAGGTCTTTGTGGAAAATTCTGTTTCTAGTTGAAATAGCAGGGGAATTATAATTGTTATCTATGTGGAAGATGATTAAGCTCTGAAAATAGTAATATAAAAAAAGGAAAATGAGAATTTTGGTTTTGAAGTTCAGCAACATAAAAATATGAAGATCTGCTTGGATTATAATGTCAACATCTAATACATTTGTATGCATATACATATAATTACACATCTATATTACATATACAAGGAATAAATTACACTACCCCTTTTTCCACTAGAAAGGTTTAGAAGTAAAGAAAAGAGGAAATCTTGGTTAAGTAGATTTGGTTTATATAAAATAAAAAAAATATTAGGTTCATATTTAGCAATTGGAGGAAGCATAAACTATAAAATTATGTAAGCTAGATTTCTATTCAACAGATTGAAGCCTGCAGTCCACCAAAAATGTTTGTATAAACCAGGGGGTTCAACGAAAGTCATGAATTCTATATACTAAGTCATCTTTTAGACTCTTTATATGGTCTTAGATAATGGAAACACACTTAAAGTTAGCCAGTTCTTGTATCAAATTTTATTGACTATTTGGATTTAAAATTTGTCAAAAAAGACTGAGAGGAGATTCTACCAATGTTCTAGCTGAGTGGGATTGGAGAAAGCAGCTTGAAGTACAGCTGCTGGCTTGGGGGCTAAGGACTGAGAAGGAGAAATCGGCTTAATCAGCTCTAAGTCTGGCTGATAATAGGTGTCTTATCATTCACGGCAACCGGAAATAGCACATGGATCCTGTATGCTGCTAGAGAGCACATAGAGCCTGATGCTGGAGAAATTTTCAAGCTAGTGGACTATTTCAGTGGGTGAGATGGCTAAATTTTCTATAGGGATTTCTTGTAATTTATTTAAATTAAATTAAAGGGCAAAATTCAAGAACACGAGGTTACACACAAAATAAAGGAAATGTGTTATTTTGTAAAGAAAGAGAGAAAAAAGAGGCTGGAGGGATATCCCAGTGGGTAGGGCATTTGTCTTGCATGCGGCTGGTCCATGCCGGCCCGGGTTCTATCCCCGGCATCCCATATGGCCCCAGTACTGCCAGGAGTAATTCCTGAATGCAGAGCCAGGAGTAACCCCCTGAGCATTGCGGGTGTAACCCAATAAAGCAAAAAAAAAGAAAGAGAGAGAAAAAGAAAGGTCGCACCTGGTATTGAGGAAGGGCTCGTTTTTCTGTTGGAAGGGCAGGGATGGACCAATTCCAGAGATGACACCTAGGGAAGCACCTCAGACATCATGGTACTGAGAGTGAGGGAGTTATCGCGTGAGAAACGCCACTATGTCAATCCATTACAAGTTACAGGGGGTGAAAGAGACTTTATGGTAATAAAATAAAGCTAGATTAAAATAATTTTAATAAGATAAACACTGGCATAACAAATTGACAAGTTAAAGGAAAATAGGAACTTTGGGACACTGAGAACCCATGTAAAAGTAATTTGGTGGGGGCCAGAGGAGTAATACAGTGGGTAGGGTAGTTTCCCTATAAAGGCGAACCTGAGTTCCATCCCTGACACCCTATATTGTCCCGCAGTCTGCCCAGGAGTGATTCCCTAAGCACAGGAGTAAGGTCTGTGGAGCACTGGGTGTGACCCTAAAACGAAAATAAGGAAATTGTTGGTGGAAAATGAAGAAGAGAGGATACAGCTCAAATGGGTAGAAAACTTGGAGACTGCAGAGAAGTCTTAGAGTCAAAGTCGTGTGATATTTATTCAAAAGATCACAGGCTTTGGGGGAAGGAGAGAAAGTACAATAGGTAGGGTGTTTGCCTTGCACATGGCAGGCAAGATTCTATCCCAGGCATCCACACATGGATCCGTGGAGCCTCCCAGGAGTAATTCCTGAGTGTAGAATCAGGAGTAACCCCTGAGCATGTGGTATTTGGGTGTGGCCCAAATACCAAAACCAAATCCAACAAACTTAAGATTACAAAGGTTTCATATAGTGTTGGTTGGTTTATACAAATTCTCGAGGAAGTGAGTTGCCTCTTGAATAACTCTCTTCCATGCAAGCCTCATCTGTGTTGACTGGGTCCAGTTTTGCCTGCACTATGGGACCACAAGACTTCAAAGACACTCATGGCAGGTCATGAGAATTCGCAGAGGGCTTACCTGACTCGTGTCTGCTCTCTCGGAAGCAATACTGGTCTTTCCTAATTTATCACATCTTTGTCTGAGCTAACCACATCAATACAGACCAGTATTAGCTGTGAGGAGCCTAGAAAATAACATGTGTTCCTTGAGGAATAAAGTGGCCACATTAGTATTCGACAACAACAACATAACAAATGAAATGACAGGACAGGAAAACTAAGAACAAGAAATAAAAAAAAAGTGTAATAGAAATGCTATAACTTTTAGGACATAGGATTGTTTTGCACAACATACTTATTCACAGTTATAGATTATTTACACATCAAACTACATTGCTTGCAAAATTCAGAATCACTTCCACTGTTTAGTAGATGACACTTCTGTAAAATTCAACTGTAAAATTCTATGAATGAAGCATATTTTTAGGCATGTGATTGAGATCAAACACTTGAATTTGTAATAAGGATTTTTAGCATTAAAGCAACTATTTACTTAAATGTTTATCTAATGCATAACTGAGCTTTGCCAAGTATAGATATGGAATATAAAATTAAGTATTGGAAAGTCTACAGATCTTGTCTTCTTGATTTTTATACAGGTAGTAGTTAAATGCTCTTTTGAATTACTTATGACTTTTTATTTCTGAAGAAATTGGTTGTGAAGTAGGAAAAGTAGGTGATGAGAGAAGCGTTTGGCAAGTAAAGACACAGAATGAAGACTTCAGCATTTACTTTTATGGCCTAGTTAACCTCACTGAATTTATGCAGCACCCAGGGGTTGACCTTTTTTACTGCTGATCTGAATTTAAATTTATTCCATAACCATACAATTGATCTGCCCAAAAATGGAGCAAAAATACTAAGGCTCAATTCAATCTCCATGTTATTTTGTTTATATCAAATATTGTAAATAAGTAAAACAAATTCAAGCAATCCTATTCTAGTAGAAACATTCACTGATAGGATAAATCTTTGTTACCAAATCACTCCTTAGAAAGGAAAGGTGTTTCAATCAGAAAAAAAATGTGTAAATTGTCCTATGTGGAATGTAATTTACATCAGACAACTAAAGGGTATTTAATAAATTTAATTTTAAAGCATCTCATCATTTCAAAGAAGAAAATTAATATTTCAAGTGGTTCGATGTCAGGGAAGAAGGCTGGGGTCCCCGACAGTGTCAGGGCAGAATTTCTTTTCTACCTTCGAGGATGCCGGGAAACAGATGAAAACTCACGAGTCAGGTGCAGTTCCAAAAGGCTTTTAATAGTACAAAAACTCTTCCACAGCACTCCAATATAATGAACACACTCTAGCTCTGGTCCAAACTTAGACCATAAAGAGGAACCTAAGTCTTCCACCAATGAGGAAGGATCTCACCGAGAGGAGTCCTACCCAGAAGAAGGAGCAAAGGGCCAAAGAGCAAAAGCGCAAAGCAAGCTGCAGGAGCCAAAAGCTGAAAGCGAAAGGCTGAAGGGACCTCAAGTCAGTCCCCTTATATACACAAAGAAATCCAGGAAGGGTCCTGTCAACAAAGAACTCTAAACAGAGTGTAGTGCCACACCCTATTGCAGGTATAAACAAAGATTATGCCAAGGACTAATCCTGAGATTATCTCTTATGTAGTAGAAGATTATCTCTTTGACTCCACCATTCTCCCTGCATTAACATATGCCTCAGAGACCTGGGCCCTACGAAAGCAGGATGAGAATGCTATTCGGGTCTCCCAGAGAGGAACCGAAAGAGCCATGCTTGGAATATCATGCCTCACTCAAGTGAGAGAAGGAATCGGAGTTCTGACCTCCATCGCTATTCCAGAATCAGGGACGCTGTCTCGTATGCCAAGGCATCAAAAATCAGATGGGCTGGACATGTAATGCGATTTGGAGACAACCACTGGACTAGAGCCATTACCGACTGGATCCCACGGGATGTCAAAAGATCACGTGGCCGCCCACCTACAAGATGGACAGACTTCCTTGTCAAGACCCTGAAGGAACGGTTTGAGGCTCTTCATATTCCTGAATCAACCAGATGCCATTGGGCTACATTGGTACGTGATAGGCCCAATGGAAATGTTACTGGTGCCCGCTCGAGCAAATCAATGAATAACTGGATTCAAGTGATCAAGTGATCAAGTGATCTCTTATGTAAAACACTGGAGAGAGAGAGAGAGAGAGAGAGAGAGAGTTGATATAAAGTAATCACTATCACTATCTTCCCATTAATCATCTATTTGCTAGAGCGGGCACCAGTAATATCTCCATATGTCCTGTCTCATGCTAGTAGAACCCAAAGGCATCCACATGCTCCAGGAACATCGAGAGCCTCAAACCATTATATTAGGTCACGGGAATGACTTAATATAAATGTTACTGGTATTTGGCATATCAAATACTACACGAGCAGCTTGCCAGGCTTGCCATGTGGATGGCAAACTGTTGTAGTCACCTCTAAATAAAAGCATTTATTGATGAACCGTGCTGCCGCTAAGCGGCCGTGAGAGCTAGGCTGTGATAGTCCAGTCTGCTGGGTGGAGTTGTGACCAGAGGGAAGTTCGGATCGCGGAAAATGGCAGGCCCCATGGAGTAGGGGAGGGTGGTCTGGCTTGTTCTGAGGCTCTGCTGGGGTGGCAGGCCAGGGTTGGAACCCGCCATGCCTCCTGGGCGCCTCCACGAGCAGCTGGGCACAGGGAGAGCAAGGAACAGCTCTGCCCCATGTCTGTGAGTCTGTTTCAGCATACCTGGGCGGATTGAAAAAAAACTGCTGCAGGGTGGGTGTCGATGATCCAGGCTGTGACAGTCTGGTCTGCTGGTTGGAGTTGTGACGAGAGGGGAAGTCCGGATGTGGAAAATGGCGGGCCCCATGGAGTAGGCGAGGGTGGTCTGGCTTGTTGAGGCGCTGCTGGGGTGGCAGGCAAGGGCTGGAACCCACCATGCCTCCCGGGTGCCTCACGAGCAGCTGGGCAGGGAGAGCAAGTAGCAGCTCTGCCCCATGTCTGAGAGTCTCTGGTTTGATATAAAGTAATACATCTTAATTTCATGAGCTTCATGTAATCTAGATGGTACCCACAAAGTCCTTCTTATTATCAACACCAGGGTGATTCTTAGTATCTTGTTCTCATGTACTGAAAGGGTCACACTCGCCTGCTTAGAGCAAACTAGCATGATCCTTTCTATAGTCTTCCTATAGTCTCAGTGTAGCCAGGGTGGTAGTCTCCTAGTGAATTATAACTGTCCCACGTTGGGTGCAGTGGGTATAAAGAGGAGCTGTGCCCAATCTAGAAAACATAGAAGTCTTAGTAGATGTATAAGTCAGAAGTCATTCAATCAAGATGACTTCTGTAACTGCCACACCCTCTAGCAGTGTTTACATAGAAGAGAGAGGTCTCATTAGAATGAACCTTGGCTTAAATAGATTAAGCTGGGAGCGGGCAAAACAACAAAATTCTCAGAATAGCTAAACCTGTCCTCCAACAGTTCAACATTAGAATTATTTCCTTTTCTAGTTAAGAAGAAGGTCATCTACTACAAGCCCAAAGCGAGCATCATTCTCAATGGGGAGAAACTGAAAGCCTTCCCCTTAAGATCAGGGACAAGACAGGGCTGCCCACTCTCACCACTTCTATTCAAAATAGTACTGGAAATACTTACCATAGCAATCAGGGAAGAAAAAAGACATTAAGGGCATCCAGATAGGAAGGGAAGAAGCCAAGTTGTCACTATTTGCAGATAACCTGGAAAACCCGAAACTCTCTACCAAGAGGCTCCTAGAAATAATACATTCCTATAGTAGAGAGGCAGGGTACAAAATCAATGCCCAAAAGTCAATGGCCTTCCTATATTCAAACAGTGAAAGTAAAGAAAGGGACATTAAAGAAACTATCCCATTCACGATTGCGCCTCAGAAAATCAAATACCTAGGAATCAGTTTGACAAATAATGTAAAGGATCTCTACAAAGAAAACTACAAATCGTTATCAGGAAATAAAAAGAGGACCTGAAGAAATGGAGACGCATTCCCTGCTCATGGATTGGAAGGATTAACATTATCAAAATAGTAATACACCCTAGAGTTTTATACAGATTCAATGCGGTCCCTATAAAGATACCCATGATGTTCTTCAAAGAAATTGAACAAAGACTCCTGAAATTTTAATGGAATAATAAACCCCCCACGAATAGCTAAAGCAATCTTCAGGAAAAAGATGGGAGGTATCACTTTCCCCAACTTCAAACTTTACTACAGAGCAGTTGTAATTAAGGCAGTGTGGTATTGGTATAGAGACAGACCTGTAGACCTGTGGAATAGAAATGGATATCCTGAAACACACTCTCAAATATACAACCACTTAATCTTCGATAAAGGAGCAAAAAATATTAAGTGGAGCAAAGAAAGCCTCTTCAACAAATGGCGCTGGGAAAACTGAGCAGCTATATGTAAAAACTTGAACTTAGACCTCCTTCTAACACCATGCACAGAAGTCAGATAAAAATGGATTATAGACCTCAACATCAGACATGAATCTATAAGGTACATTGAAGAAAACATAGGAGAAATGCTCTACGACATTGAAACTAAAAGTATCTTTAAAGACGACACACCACTGACCAGGCAAATGGAAGCAAAGATAAACAAATGGGATTATATAAAATTGAAAAGCTTCTGCACTTCAAAAGAAACGGTGACCAAGATACAAAGACAATCCACAGAGTGGGAAAGAACAAATTATGAACACCTTTGTAATTGTATGTTTCTCGATGGTATAATAAAAAAAAATTAAAAAAAATAAAAAGAAAAAGAAGACATGAAGGGTAGAGTTTTGATGATATATGTGTAAATAACCTTATATATGAATATGATTTTATTATGTTTCATATAAACTAATAGGAGTATGTATGCAAATAATATAAATTTTGAAAACTGATAGGTGAGACTAAGTCTAAGTCTATTTACTTTATGTGTTTTTAAGATGAGATGTCAAAGAAACAAAGAACGATCACGATCACGATCTTCCCGTTGATCATCTATTTGCTAGAGCGGGCACCAGTAATATCTCCATATGTCCTGTCTCATGCCAGTAGAGCCAGGGGCATCGGCTTGCTACAGGAACATAAAGAGCCTTAAACCATTATATTAGGTCATGGAATGACCTAATATAATTGTTACTGGAATTTGGCATATCATATACAACACGAGAAGCTTGCCAGGCCTGTCGAGCGGGAGGCAAACTCTTTTAAACACCTCCAAATAAAGCATTTATTGATGAATGGCGCGGCCGCAAGCGGCCGCAAGCCGGGCTGTGATGGGCTGGTCTGCTGGGTGGAGTTCTGACGAGAGGGAAGTCCAGAAGTGGAAAATGGCGGCGCCCGTGGAGTGAGGAGCGGTGGTCTGGCTTGTTGTGAGGCTCTGCCGAGGTGGTGGGCCAGGACTAGAACCCGCCATGCCTCCCGACTGCCTCATGAATGGCTTTGCACAGGGGAGAGCAAGGAACAGCTCTGCCCCATGTGTGAGAGTCTCTGGACCAGCATACCTGGGCGGATTGAGGAAAAAACTGCGGCAGGGTGGGTGTCGGTGATCCGGGCTGTGATGGGCTGGTCTGCTGGGTGGAGTTCTGACGAGAGGGAAGTCCAGAAGTGGAAAATGGCGGCGCCCGTGGAGTGAGGAGCGGTGGTCTGGCTTGTTGTGAGGCTCTGCCGAGGTGGTGGGCCAGGGCTAGAACCCGCATGCCTCCCGACTGCCTCATGAACGGCTTTGCACAGGGAGAGCAAGGAACAGCTCTGCCCCATGTGTGAGAGTCTCTGGACCAGCAGAGTCTCTTTGTTTCTTTTCTTTCCAAAGAAACAAAGAAAGTAAGCATTAATGGGGCCGGAGCGATAGCCCAGCGGGTAGGGGCGCTTGCGCGCGCCGGCTTCTGCCAGCCTGGGTTCGATCCCCAGCATCCCATATGGTACCCCCGAGCACCGTCAGGAGTAATTCCTGAGTGCAGAACCAGGAGTAGCCCCTGAGCATTGCGGGTGTGACCCAAAAAGGCCAAAATAAAAAAAAAGAAAGTAAGCATGAAAATATCACATGAACACTTTGTATTAATTGTATTAATTTGTATTAATTGTTGACTCTATTACTGAATATTGATTCAGAATAATTATGATTGGTTGAGACCAGGAATGAAAAATAGATTCAATATGTTTAATGTGGAAAACAAAAGTATATCCTATAAATTTTGCATTAATGAAATATATTGGCCATTGCTATAACATTTTGTCACATAAGTAATTATTAGACTTTTATTATTTTCTGCTTTTGTAGTATATTTTGGAATGACCAGCATTGAAATTTGTCTTCCACATGCAAGGAAAATAGCCTACGTGCTAGATTACTACTGTAGCCCCCCAAACCTATGTTTTTTTTCATTAAATTATTTATAGTATACTTATTATTCTCTCTTTATATCATATTCTATATTTGTTTGGTAATATCAAATATGAGAATTTTTATAATTTCAATGTGATTGTTTTATTGTTTTTGAGAATTTTGGGCGCACCCATAGTGCTAATTCCTGGCTCTGCAGTTAGGGATAGCTAAACCAAGTCTTGGGGGACCATACGGCATATAGGGCATCCAACCTGGGTCTGCTGTAAGCAAGGAAGGTGTCCAATGATACTTTGCATCTCTTTGACACCTCACTGTTATAGTAGAAATGAAGGTAACACAGATAACTAAATAATAAAAATGCCTATAACTGCTTTTGTTCGTATATTCTTTGTTGCTTTCAAATCAACATAAATAGAAAATAATAGGACTTTAACTGACTGAATAGGTTTGCACAAAAGTTTTTCACTTTTGAAAAAAGTGCCCCAGTAACATTTTAATCAGTTTAACTTCTAATAAAATGTGAACAACTAAAATGAACTATTTTTGAGATACTAGGGAATAAATTGTACACAGCATAATCACTAGTTTACAATTAAATGCTTCATTTGCCTATTCATATTCATAATAATAGGAGTAACATTATTAGTGTAATTCTCAAATGTTATTTTCAATGGTCTCAATATCTTTTTTATTTTATTATTGCTTGAAATTGTGTGACACTGAGTCAAGCATGCATTTGTGTGAGTGGAGGGGGGGGGGTGAAATGCTGAGAATGGAACCTAGAGAGTCAAGTGTACAAGCCATGAGTGTTACCATCAAGCTAAAACCTTGGTCCTTCCTTGAAATGTGTGTGTGTGTGTGTGTGTGTGTACCACATAGAAATGTTCCCCATTTCCAAATACTCAACATGAGGTCCCTAGATACTAATTTCTAAGGCAATTATATTGATGGAATATTTCCCCAAATGACAGAATTTTTTGAGTTCTACTTCCTGCATTCTGTAATCCCTACTGCAAAAATTACAAGTTGAAAATAGACCAAATATCTGGGGATTTCCTAGATGACAATGTTTGCTGATAATCATATCAACACAGTTCTAATGGCTTCTGGAGATATTTGCACATTGCTTTCTGTTACAACCGTAATGTAAACAATAATTTTAGGTTAAACTCTATTTCCATCATCATGTGGTTGATATAATATAGCAATGGATTTAACGGTACATGAGTTCCTGAAGAGTCTCGAGGAGAAACGTCCTGCTTGTCAGGACTTGGTGTATTAGCCACTGAGATGCAAGCCTGTCAGTTTAGTAGCTGTGTTTCTTGTAAGGATGAATTAGGAGGGCTGTGATGAATACTTCTCTAAATTTTGGTCACTTATTCCCGCTTTTGTGTTTCTACAGCTCATTTGCTAAGCAACAAGTTAAGGGCAGTAACTGCTATTCTTATCAGTTTGACAGTTGTTTTAGTTATAAAAGGTAATCAATGCAATTATTTATATTGTGCCTGTATATCTTAATGTAAATCATGTCTTTTGTTTCATTGCTTAATGAATTTTAAGACTCAGTAGTACATAGCAGCAATTTTAGGAAGCTTTACCTCTTGTGTTTTGTTGTTCTTCTATAACGGACTGGTATTATTTCAGTCAGAGAAAAAAAATTCATTTTCTTTAGAGGAATGTTTACAATATAGTAAAATAGTTTGATTTTCAGATTTGGGAATAAACACAATGAATAAACGTTCCTTTCAGGTCTGTTGTATAATATTTATTTAAATATTTGTGTGCTACAGAGATACACAGCTTTTCCAGTTTCCAAATATTCAAGGTGAGGTCCCTTGATAGCAAGTTACCTTTGTTTGAATTTCAATTCATTGACTTTGGGCCAGTTAAACTTTTACCCACACACAAAGAACTACTTTATATTTTATGATTTTTATCTTATATCTGAGGCATTTCTCTTGTTCCAATGAACTGCAGATTAATAACAAAGAAGGAAAGGAAAAATAAATACTTTTCTTCCTTTATCTTGTATTGTGATCTTTTAACTATGTATGAATGACAATGTAGTTGAGGTAAAATGTAATGACTCTGAATAGGATCTATCAAGCCAACTTGCATGCGTACATAATATATGTGTGTAAATATATAATATTTGGTTTTCTAGGGTTCACTTAATCTTTATCTTATCCCACATTCCTTTAGAGCAGGATTAGACAAGATTTATCCTGTAATTTTATCCTGCTTTTCATGTTGCTTAAAGTCTCTTTGGTTAAATTTCATCTTTTTTTTTTTATTGTCTGTTTATTTTTTATTTATTTATTTTTTTAAGTATTTTATTATACCACCGTGAGATATACAAATAAAAAAGATATACAATTAAAAAGTTCATGTTTGGGTTTTGGTCATACAGTGTTTCAGCACCCGTCCCTCCACCAGTGCCCATCTCCCACCACCAACATCCCCGGTTCCCTCCCCCTTCCCCAGCCCTGCTCCATGGCAGGTTCTTTATTTCTTTCCCTTTCTCTCTCTTTCTCTTTTCCTTCCATTCCAGACTATGGATTACAGAACATACATTAAAAGGTTGTCATGTGTATCCTTTTGCCTCTATTTAATGCTCAGTTCTAGGTTGGCATTAGTACCCTCGACTATTATTAGCACCCTGTTCCATTTTCTGTCTTACCTAAACTCTGACTCCCACACGTTTGTGATAATCTCCACCTTTGACAAGACCTCCTGATATATGTTTCACTTGACCTTGGATATTGGTATCATAATATGTACATATATATTTATGCCATGCAAATAAATGCAGTCATTCTGTATCTGTCTCTCTCCTTCTGGCTAATTTCGCTCCAACATAATCTTCTCCATCTTAATCTGAATACAAGCAAGTGTTAAGTTTTCGCACTTAAGGTGATGCAAAGGAGTCTCATCCTGCTGCTAGGAATTGGTCGATGGGTTTCTGTACTGCCATTAGATTCATGCATCTGTCTCCTTGGCTTGCTGTGACTTTTAGTAGCTCCACGGCTCTTACCAGGTAGATTTAGGAATTAAGTTCAGCACAGTTGGTTGACCATAAAGTATATCAGAACATCTTGTGTTCACATATTACCATGACTGAAATGAGTGTCTGGGGAAATCTCCCAATAATCATTTTTATTGAAATTTGAAAACAATATTTTGACCCTTTCTCAGAGAGGTGCCTTGATTTTTTTTGAATGCCAGAAGCAAGTAGTAGGGTGATCTTATCACTAACTCTGTTGCAATTTCCCTATTGCTGTATTTTTATTATAAAGTATGATGGAAATTACTCCACTTGACTGTTCCACTGCCTAGTTGATATAACAAGAAATAGTTTTCTGGCCTGTTTCATGCTTATCAAAGTTTATCTAAGTTTCTGTTTCTACACTCTCCCCACTCTACCTTCTGAGACTAGATTGGACCCCAACAAAGCAAGAAGGGGCCAAACTTTCTGTTTTAGTTTTTTGCTCTTATCTGAGTATGACTTGCTTTTTTTGATGCTATCTTAGTCATTCTTGAGTTACCCCATATATTTAGCCTTGACTTTAGCAGTATAAGAATGAAAGATTTATGAATTAAGTTCAACACAGTTGGTTAGCCATAAAAGTATATCAGAACATCTTGTGTTCACATATTACCATAACTGAAATGAGTGTCTTGAGAAATCTCCCAATAATCATTTTTATTGAAATTTGAAGGCAATATTTGAACCTTTCTCATTATGTACTTGAATTTATGTGTATTTAATTCAAACCAGCTATACAACTACATGACTGAGCCATAGAAATAGTTTTGCATAAAATGTTGCCAAATGCTGTTGCATTAACAGTTAAATTATTTCATATTTCTCTATAATTTATTTCTGTGATAAGCTGATTTTTTGTCCCACTAAAGACATAAATACACACAGATATGCAGTTATGTCTATCTTCTCATGTTGAGATATTGTGTATTGTAATAAACAATGCAAATGCATAATATATTCCATGCGAGTGAATACATAAATATTATAATACCCTGTGAAATTTTGTTCAAAGCTTATTCAAAGAAAATTATGATTATACCTGATTTGTTGTTGGACATTTGTGTTTGTCTGAGAGGGTCTACTTGCTATTTGCTTTGTTCTCTTCACCATAAAAATACCCATTTTTTTTCTTAAGAACTTCCAGGATATTAATATAAATTTTCCCTAGAAGACTTTCATTATGGTGGTCTCCATCTTTTCTAAAGCAGCTCTCCTTCCTGAGAACACTCATCACTGATTCCGAAACAGTGTATTATTTTATTGGTGCCACACCTTCTCAATTCATTCATTAATTTTCTATATATATATACATATACCATAGGATTTGAATTTATGAATCAATTGTCAGAAAAGGCATTATTCTGCTTAGTGGTTGATGTCAATATCAAATTCTTGTAGAAAAGCAGTAGCTACATTTTAAGTCAGGATCTTCTTCGCACTAGTCTGAATCACTGACTTAATATCTACTTCACATCACGTTCTATCCTTTTGTGATTGTCCTACTTACCACCCATTCACATTCTGGAGTTTTGGTTTCTTAGGGCTGTTTGGGAATATAGAGAGAGAGAGGTGCATTAAAATAAAGGGCATTTACTCTCTCTCAGATTTAGAGACTCCACAGAGGCCTGAAATGAAGGTGAACCAGGGCTGTGCTCCTTTAGACATTCTTGCAAGCTTCTTTTACTCTTTATCCCTTTACCAATTTCTGGTGTTACTTGCAATTCCTCATACTCCTAGTTGTAGAAATAACAATGCAGACATTGCCCCTAAGCTCGTGATGTTCCGCTGTGTTTGTTTTTGTGCCAGAATGTCCTTTTGCTTAAAGTCCAGACCAGCTGAAGCGTTAGGGCCCACCCATCAGCAGAAGACGCTCATCTTAACCCGATCCTGAGCTCAGTTTCATAGCCCTCATCCTCGGTGCCAACTTTAAAGCACTCGGAGGCAGAGCAAGAACAAACCTTGGGGAATGCTGCCCACCCCACATACTTGAAACTTCACATTTTTCTTACCCCCATCCAGCTACCCTGAAAATTTTAAATAAGTATTGAAGTGTGGTTTTATTCAAATTTCAGTCAGTAATTCTTACGTTGTTTGAAAATTTGTTTACTATTTAAATGCTTCCAAATTCACTTTGCCATTTTTGATGTTTCTTTGTCTCTTTCAATTCCTACCTTGCTTCCTTCTGGAAGGCCAATTAATTGTGCCAATGATGTCTCAGTTGTATTATTTATTTCTTTTAAATTTTGTCCTCATATTTTATATGACCTTTTTGTGAAAAACATTTTTACATTTATGATTTCTATGTTTGTTGTTTGATTTTGAGGCCACACTTGGCTATGCTCAGGTTTTCTCCTGGCTCTGTGCTTAAGGATCACTTTCAGCAGCCACAAGGGACCATAGAGTGTCAGGAATCTAACCCAGGACAGCTATGTGCATGGCTCCAAGCCTCTGGCTTAAAAAAAATCTCTAAGTTATATCAAGAATTTGTGTAGAAAATTAAAGTTTATTTACAAATATAGCTATATCATTCAAGATGACCTTCAGTTTTTAATAGAAAGGTGACTTTAATTTCATAGCATAATATCATAATTTCATAGCGTAGTAATGATACCTGTGCCCACATAAAGTGAAAAGTGGCTTGTCAAAGAATATTTTTTTTTTCTCCTCGAGTCTTAAACTTTATCCTTGGGTAATTTTTTGTTAGTACTTAGGATGTATTATTTTCTTGTTGCAAGTTTTCATTAAATCTATGAGCCAATTTATTTTCCTGTGAATGGCTTTAAATATGACTACAGAATATTGTAAACTAACATTTAACCCTGTGACTGTGGACCAAGAAGCACTACTTGTTCTCAGAGCCTTAACATGAGGCCAAATCTTGTCAAAGATCATTCATGAATAAGGACCACTCACGTGCCCAGTTTCTTCCAGGTGGTCAACTAGGTCTCTACTCTGCTCAGTTTTCTCCTGTTTCTATGAAAAACAATCCTCCTTTTTTTGCCTCATGTGGCATCTTCTGCTCATAGCACTGCTGTTGAATAAAAACACATGACTCTGCCCAAATCTACATATATCTTAAAATGCCAACCTATCCAGTCTGTCTGATTTAACCTGTCCAACTCTGACCTTGGGTCCTTCTGGAATACTATTGGATAGTGATCTTGTTATATTACTTATTTCCGTCTCATCTTGTCATTTTATATGACCATTTTGTGAAAAACTTTTTTTTGGGGTTTTGATTCTTGTGCCTAGAATGTGGAGATTATTTTAAATAAATTTAGTTTTGTTAATAAGATTACCTACCAACTTTCCTTCTTACAGAAATTTTGTTTGCTGTTGCAACATTATATAAATTTTATTAATTTTTTTAACATCTTAACTTGCTGCAGGAGAGAGAAATTATAAATATATGTGGTAAGCCTACCATATGCTTTCTAAGCAGACTTTTAAAGTTTAGAGTGGGATGACATCATTTCTCTGAGAGATTGTTGTACAGAGTTGGTTTCTGGGTAAAATTATTTAAGGAAGACAGTTGTTCTCAAAAAGTAAAAGAAAAAACCTATGCTATAAACTAAGTTAGACTTTATTTGAAACTATAACCAGAACACATAGAGGATAATGATATTTTAGAGATAAAATTTGAGGACAATTATTTCAGGAAGCCAAAATTGTCAGTATTTTAATATTCTATTATTTTCTATTTATTCATGAATTTTTTTTCCCCTCTGTTCTTTTTTCCTCTGTGGTCCTCAAACACCTCCAGCAGCCCACAAATTGGGACATTTGGGACATAGTTAGTGTATTTTTCACTAATTTAGAATCAGAATAATGACAATGGGGTTTTGCACTCTTCCTAGTGATAAAAGTTTTCTAAAGTTCCTGTTTTCGAACTTGTCCTTCAATTCTTTCCTGTTAACTGATTAAAGCTAAAACTACCATAAAATATATCCATATCATATATTTCAAGCATCTAGAAAAATCGGTAAATAAACATTAAATTAATTTTACTCCTGGAGGGATGGGTACATTTGTGGATTTATACATAGTAAAATAAAATGCAGATAACAGAGTTCCATGATTCTAAATACTCTTATAGCTTCCTAATAACCTTATTTTTCACATTATATTTAACTTTAATGCCATTTAAACATTTTGTACATAATAGCCTCAAATATAATTTGAAGTTTGCACTATGGTTTTCTAGAGTCCAGGAAGAAAAACAAAGAACTATATGTGTCCCTGTATATTAGTTGTCAATCATTATTATTAGCCTATTTTATATGTATAATAGGAATGTGTTCACACTTTTTGAGGCTGTTTCAGGACCTGTTCTCTGAGGCTTGAGATCCAGTAAAACTATGAGTATAATTAAGTTCCAGCCCAATGGCCACAGGGAGTATCATGTGAGTTGTGAAGCTCCCTGCAGCGGGTGCAGATGTCTGAGGGTGGCAGAAGATGGATGTTTCAGTCCAAGTCGAGAAAGTGTGATTTTTTGTTCCCCTGCTTTTTGTGCTCTGGGGTCTCAGAATTGGGTAGTGCCACCCTCATTGCTTAGGATATCATATCCGTTAATTTATTGATTCAAACAGCAATAGCTGCTACAAAACCATCACAGGTCAGATGCTGAAATAATAAAATAATATTTTGCAAACTACCAAGTCAGCCAAATGAACTGTTAGAGAGGTTAGGTGTAAAATAAAAAGATATTTCTATCTAACCTCAAAACAGGTTTCATAAAGTGTATGGAATAGCCTCTGTTGAAGTTTTGAGGATAAAATGACTGATAGAAAATTTTCTCTGCATACACAATGAACTTCCTTAGGAAGGAAAATAGACGAGAAGAGTATGCATGACCAGATGTGACATACCTTTCTGGTATATATTCATTCCGGGTGGAGCAGGTTCTAAATGAGCTCATCACCAAATCAAAGGTGTTTAAGAATGGTGCAGTGAAGTATAGAGGTAAATGGTGCAGTGACGTATAGAGATAAAATATTTCTCGGAGTCTTTAAAGAAAGCTGCAACTTGCTAGTTATTGGTATGAACATTTCTCATTCGTCTACTTCCAAACAACCTATCCTTCCTCATTGTTCCTGGGAATGTTCAGTTAGCCCCTTTCAAGAAGTTCCACTGCTATTGTCCGCACAGAACCAAATTCCACAATGCCGCATTAAACCACACAAGCAACATTATTTCTACCTCCTACTTCAGGCTTTTTTGTTTGGTCTTTATTTTGGGGCCACATGCAGCAGTGCTCAAAGGTTACTGAGTCTGTGCCCAGGGATCAAACCCAGGTCAGCTTCATGCAAGGGAAACACCCTAATATGGTACTATCTCTTCAGTGCTTCCTTCTTTGGCTTTCATTAAGAATATTTCCTGACTCATCCCAAAAACCCTTATTTTTTTACAAAATAAAATAGCTGTTCATAATATTATTTCTCTCTCTCTTTTTTTCAAAAGAATGTGTGCATCTTTGCGTTCCAGGAAGTCACAACACACAGTGGACATACAGAGTCGTGTTTTGCTCTGAATGTGGTGTTTATACATTTTATAAAGACAAAAGGGGTGGGATGTTCTTTTTGAAAATTAGTATAATGTAGTTGGAACAAAATGAGTTCATTTAATATCACTATGTGTCCTTGTATTATCATTTACACATGGCCTTGGTTTCATGGCAATATTGGAATATTAGTTTACTAATGCCAGGTATTTCCTTTCATACTAATTTATCAAAAGAGTAATGAGTCTTTTGCATTTGGATGATTAATGTTTAGTGAGTGCTAGGTCAGTGAAGTGGAAATGAGAGATGCAGCAAACTTTAGATGCATAGTTAACAGTTTATTTTATTTTTATTAACATTAGAGACCATGAACCAGCAATCTAAATATAGTGTCTCACATCGTAGATTTTATTTTTTAAACTAATTACTTATTATAGAAAAAGCAAACATGATCCTAGCAATTTTTTCATCACTGTCTTCCCTTTCATCATCGATTGGCTCGGCGGGCACCAGTAACATCTCCATATATCCTGTTTCATGCTAGTAGAGCCCAAGGGCATCTGTTTGCTCCAGGAACATAAAGAGACTCAAACCATTCCATCAGGTCATGGAATGAGGCTCTATAATTGTTACTGGTATTTGGCATATCAAATACGACATGGGTAGCTTGCCAGGCTCTGCCGTGCGGGTAGCATACTGTTGTAGTCAAATTAGATTAAGATATAAGGAAACTTAATTAAATATGCAAAAATAAAATTAATAGGTTTCTTTAAGAAAAAAATTATTAATCATACATACTGTATATGACACTTTTTTTCCAACCACGGTGATACTATAATCACTACCATCTCCAACCTTCACCACCAACATCACTTTTAGAACTACTTGCTGAACCCTAAATAATAATTACTTCTGAGTAACAACACATTTGAACTTCTTTTAAAATAACATTATTAATTGTCAAAAGTGCTAATACCAACAAAAATGAGCATTAAATACAGGCAAAAAGATACATATGATAACCTCTAAATGTATGTATTTCAATGTACAATGTGTAAGAGAGAAGGAAGAGAGGGAGAGAGAGAAAAGAGAGAGATAATAAACCTGCCATAGAGGTAGGCTAGGGGAGGGTAGGGAATCGGGGACATTGGTGGTGGAAAATGGGCACTGGTGGAGGGATGGGTGCTGGAACACTGTATGACTGAAACAAACATGAGCATCTTTATAATTGTGTATCTCATGGTGATATAATGAACAATTAAATTTTTTATAAAAAGCATTATTTAACCTGTTTTCAATCAATGGCCCTAGAAATATAGATGATATATTTTCCTCTAAAACTTGTGATCATTACGTTCTACTTTTATTTTTAATCTGCACTACTGATATCATCACACTTCCTTCCCACAAAAACCTCTATTTCATTCAAAACAGAGATTTTTAAAATGATTTTAAAAGGGGGCCAGAGAAATAGCACAGTGGTTTGGCATTTGCCTTGCACTTGGCCAAACCGGCTTTTCCCAGCATCCTGTATGTTACTCCGAGCACATCCAGGAGTAATTCCTCAGTGCAGAACAAGGGTAACCCTAAGCATTGCGGGTGTGACCCACAGCACCAAACAATGCAAAAAAAAAAAGTTTTTAAAAGTAACATAACTAAGAAACACAGAAATAAAGTACATATAATTCTGGACTAGCTTAGTAAATTTTGATTTTCAGAAAAGGACATAATTTTCCGTAGTTGAGAGATCACTTGATCACTTGGATCCCATCATCGATTTGTTTGAGCAGGCACCAGTAACAATTCCATTGGACCCTATCACGTGCCAATGTAGCCCAATGACATCTGGTTGATTCAGGGAATATGAACAGCATCAAACCGTTCCTTCAGGGTCTTGACAAGGAAGTCTGACCATCTTGTAGGTAGGCGGCCACGTGATCTTTTGACATCCTGTGGGATCCAGTTGGTAATGGCTCTAGTCCAGCGGTCATCTCCAAATCGCATTACATGTCCAGCCCATCTGATTTTCAATGCCTTGGCAAACGAGACAGCATCCCTGATTCTGGAATAGAGACGGAGGTCAAAACTCCAGATTCCTTCTCTCACTTGGAGTGAGGCGTGATATGCCAAGCATAGCTCTTTTAATTCCTCCCTGGGAGACCCGAATAGCATTCTCATCCTACTTTTCGTAGGGCCCAGGTCTCTGAGGTGTATGTTAACGCAGGGAGAATGGCGAGTCGACGGTGTGCCCAGAGCCAGAGGTTCTTTGTCCTTTTAGCTATTTCTTCCATGCCTTTTGAAGGCATGCCATGCTGCTCTCTTCCTCCTCGCAGCTCAGGTTTTAGGTCGTTCATCATGTTGATTTCTCGACCTAGGTACACATAACTGCCGCATTCAGAGATGTTTGTTCCATTGAGAGTGAATGGGGCCTCTGGAACTAGTTCATTTTCATAAACATAGTTTTCTTTAGATTCAGCTGTAGATCCATCTTTCCACATTCTCGGTTGAAGTAAGCCAGGATTTGTGGCGCTTGGCTAATGTTTGGTGTTATTGGAACGATGTCATCAGCGAAGCGGAGGGTGGTGTAGTTGCTGACCATCTATCTTCACTCTCATTCCTTCCCATTCTAATTGTTGCATGATGTTCTCGAGGGTGGCACTGAAGAGTTTTGGTGAAATGGTATCACCCTGTCAAACCCCTCTTTTTGACATCAATGATCACTTCCTTGTAGAATGGTGAAATCCTGGTGTTGAATCCGTAATACAGCTCACGAAGGATCTTGTTGTATTGGGTTTGAACACCCTGTTTGACTAGGGCTTCAATGACTGCTTCAGTCTCCACAGAATCAAAAGGCTTTCTGTAAATCAATGAACATGAGACAGAGCGGCATCTTGTACTCCCTACAAACATCTATGATCTTGGTTACTGTGTGGATATAGTCGATTGTGCTGAATCCTTTCCGGAAGCCTGCTTGCCTCGCATGGTTGTCCTTCATCTAGTGTTCTGCTAATCCTGTTCCGGATGACTCGTGTAAACAGCTTGTAGATGACAGACAACAGGCAGATGGGGCGATAGTTGCTGATGTCGTGAATGTCTCCCTTCTTGAACAGTAGAACTGTCTTGCTGGTTTTCCACTGGGAGGGCACCTTGCATTCAGACAGGTAGCGTGTGAAGAGCCGAGCTAGTGTATTGATGATTACCGACCGCAGTTTCTTCAGGTATTCGGATCTGACTTTGTCTGGGACTGGTGCTGTTCCCTTCTTTACCAATGAGATGGCATGTCGGATTTCAGAAGGGAGAACATTGGGAATGACAAGTCCATTCTGTGGAATTTCTGTATGTGGGCAGGAGTTGAGAGATAATGAAGAAATATTTACCTGAGCAGGTAACTTGAGACTTTATGCCTTATGTAGTGAGAATACTGCTTTCATCTATAAGGGAAATCATGGGTAACTTGTAATAAAAAGTACGTAATTTTTAAAAAATGTCATTCATTAAACCTTGGTGACATCAAGAATATAACCAGGTAAGGTGAGTATGAAATTTTTTTTTCAGATTTTTTGAAAAACAATTGTAGAAAAATATTGGAACTTTATGGAATTAGCAGGCGTAGACATTAAAAATTCCAATTCTGAGATGGTAGACAACTACATCAGACCGTGGCGGTGCAGACCATTATTGTAACACACCCACTGAGATGGTACTGCCCAAGACTCCAAAGAATCTGTCTGAGTTGTCACTTGCAAGATAAATTTTCTCATATATCACAACTGTCATAATCCCTTTTTGGCAACTGTATCAGTAATTAGCTATGCCTTGTTAGTGCTCCAGGCATGTGTATCTATCACATTGATAAAAAGGTCTAGTTTTTTTTCATTTCAATTCACATGTTAGCCACTTAGCCTTATAATAGCAACAAAGAGCCAACAATATTGTTCAAATGCTTCTTGATGACCTTTAAAAATGCATGCATTGATTCATACAATAACAACCAGTCTGCTCTCATCCTAAGGAGCATTCAAATCTGGGGAAAAAAATACAAGCTTGTACTATTTTTAATATTTAGATTGTTTAGGTTAATATTGAGTCATTTGAAAACATTTTCATAAATTATCTGTATAGTTTATTGAGTCAAGCAACATGAACAATTTCTGTAGATTTCTAAAAATGTGGGTTAGAACACATTAATGAATTGTGTGTGATAAAAATAATTTTTAATTACATGTGCTTAATTTCTACTAAAAACTGTTATTTCAAATGTTTACATATGCTTTTTAAATAAAAGAGAATTACACAAATCGGAAAATTTCTAATTTTTGCAATCAAAAACAATGGAAGGAAGTTTTTATTTCTATATTTAGTTTTGGGACACATCTGCTGTACAGAGGGTTTACTCCTGATTGTGAGTGCACGGATCACTCAGGCAATGCTCTAGAATGCCAGAGATTGAAACCTATATCAGCCTTCTCAAGGTAATACCTTATCCCCGGTACTAACTCTCCAGTCCCATAAGGCTGAATTTAAAAGATGTTTAATATTTTATAGAATATAGAGTGAAATTGCTTAACTTCCAGAAAGAATTTATCATTATCTTTTTTCTGTTATATCTACACCTGAAAAAGGAATCAATAGTTGCATGGGTATATGGAGAAATATGCAAAATCAAATGCATTTTTATATGGAGATAAATTCCATTGCAGGAGGGCGGAGTGAAAGTACATTCCATGTTTGCCTTGCATGTGGCTGACCTGCATTCCATATCAGCATCACACGATCCCCATGCACCACTGGAGAAATTCCCATGTGCAGATTCAGGAATAACCCTGAGCATTGATAGGCAACATCCAAAAACAAAAAATTGATTTAATTTAAATAGAGTCAATTGTGATGCAATAGAAAATATAACACAGTGTATCATATCTCTGCTGCTAGAAAATTATTTTAATGCCTAAGCAATATTAAAGGCTATCACTTCACTTGATCACTTGAATCCCCTTATTCATCCATCTCGAGCGGCGCCAGTAACATTTCCATTGGACCCTATCACGTGCCAATGTAGCCCAATGGCATCTGGTTGATTCAGGAATCTGAAGAGCCTCAAAAAGCCTTCCTCAAGAGTCTGACCATCTTGTAGGTGGGCGGCCACGTGACCTTGACATCCCGGATCCAGTCGGTAATGGCTCTAGTCCAGCGGTTGTCTTCAAATCGCATTACATGTCCAGCCCATCTGATTTTCGATGCCTTGGCAAACGAGACAGCGCCCCTGATTCTGGAATAGCCACGGAGGTCAGAACTTCGATTCCTTCTCTCAATTGAGTGAGGCGTGATATTCCAAGGATAGCTCTTTTGATTCCTCTCTGAGAGACCGAATAGCATTCTCATCCTGCTTCGTAGGGCCCAGATCTCTGAGCGCCATGTTAATGCAGGAACGGTGGAGTCAAAAAAGATGTGCTTCCGGAGCCGGAGGTTCATTGTCGCTCAGCTATTTCTTCGATGCCTTTGAAGGCATTCCTTGTTGCTCTCTTCCTCCTGCGCAGCTCAGGTTTTAGGTCGTTCATCATGTTGATTTCGTGACCTAGGTACACATAACTGCTGCATTCAGAGATGTTTGTTCCATTGAGAGTGAATGGGGCCTCAGGACTAGTTCCTTTTTATATTAAAAGGCTATATTCTATATATTTTCAAAAAATAACTGAATTTTCCAGGTGCATATTATTTTCAAAAAGTATCAAAATATAAGATAGCATTAATAAGGTTCACATTCTCTTACTTGATGGAAACACAAATGTTCAAAATGAAAGAATACAAAAGTGTGAGTTAATTATCATAGATTTGATTATTTTATCACTCATGGGTATGGAACTGTATCTAGAAATATGAAATAAATGTCACTCATATTTTAAAGATTGCAAAAAGTCCAGAATTGAGAATTGCTTTTAATAACTAACATATAAAGCTAATTTCAAGCTTTAAACGCAATATAATATAATTATCTTAATTTGCCTGGCAATATTGGGAAGTTCCTCAAACAACTATTTCCTGGAGAATTTATAATATACTATTTAATCATTTTTAAATGAAAAGAACTAGAAATAGTTCTATTCAAATCATAATAAGTTAACACTAATATGGTAGAATCAACATTAGTTATTCCATATGCCTGATTAGAGCATACAGTAATTAGTATGTGTTCTTCAGAATCATAATTGCTAATATACTTTGTATAAAAGTGAAATAATGGGGAATCACAGGGATTGATAATTTTATGTGTCCATTAAACTGGAATATCTATCTTACCCAGACATACTAAGCAACTGATAAATGTTCTGTGATTTATCACTGTAGGCTAATTTGTACTTTTTATGGTTTTATGTAAAAAAGCTCCTAGCATCTTCACTCTTGTTTTTGCATTTTACTCCACATGTTCTTTTGGAGAGAAAAGGAGGTTTTCCAGACCCCCACCCTAGAGAGGCCTATTTCACAGAAACAGATGGAGCTGCTATTGACTCTCCCCATGCTCAGCTGATCGTGAGGCATCCAGAGGGAGTGTAGGTTTGTGCCCCTCTCCTGCCACCCCAATAGAGTCCTTGGATGAAGCCAGAGGAACCCCGCACCATGATGGCAGCCATTTTCAACATCCAGATTCCACAGTTCGTCAGAGCTCCACCCAAGAGAGAAACCAATCTCAAGCCAGCTCATCAGAACAACACCCTAGAAAGAAATCCATTTCACAGACTCAATGGAATTGCTACGAGCTCTCCTGTGGTACATCGGTAAATGCAAAAACTAAGTGCACTATTGGAGGACAGGTTTAGTTAGTTTGGGATTTTGTTGTTTTGCCCACTCCCAGCTTAATCTATTTGGGCCAAGGTTCATTTAATGAGACCTCTCTTCTATGTAAACACTGCTAGAGGGTGTGGCAGTTACAGAAGTCACCTTGATTGAATAACTTCTGACTTATACATCTACTAAGACTTCTATGTCTTCTAGATTGGGCCAGCTCCTCTTTATACCCACTGCACCCAGCGTGGGGACAGTTAGAATTTACCAGAAGACTACCACCCTGGCTCACATTGAGACTATAGGAAGGATCATACTAGTTTGCTCTAAGCAGGCGAGTGTGACCCTTTCAGTACACGGAGAACAAGATACTCAGAATCACCCTGGGCCAGATAATAATAAGAGACCTTGTGGGTGCCATCTAGATTACATGGAAGCTCATGAAGTTAAGATGTATTTGCTTTATACCAGCCCCCTCCAGTGTTTTACATAAGAGATAATCTTGGGAATTAGTCCTTGGCAGTAACCTTTGTTTATACCTGCAATAGAGTGTACCACTACACTCTGTTTAGAGTTCTTTGTTGACATGACCCTCCCTGTCACAAATCAGATTACTTATATAAGGGGACCGACTTGAGGTCCCTTCACTTTGGGCCTTTAGCTTTCAGCTTTTGGCTCCTGAGACTTTGGCTTTTGGCTTTTGGCTTTTTGCTCTTTTTGGCCTTTTGCCCTCCTTCTGGGTAGGACTCAGTCGGTGAGATCTTTTCCCCTTGTGGGAGACTTAGGCTCTTTGCATGGTCTAAGTTCGACCAGAGCTCGAGTTTGTTCATTATATTGGAGTGCTGTGGAAGAGCTTTTGTACTATTAAAGCCTTTTTTGAACTGCACTGACTCGTGAGTTTTTCATCTGTTCTCCGGCGTCCCTCGGAGGTAGAAGAGAACTTCAGACCTGACACTATTGGGGACCCTGGTGGCGTTCCCGACAGCGCACTTGCATGGTAGAGCCTGGCAAGCTACCCGTAACATATTTGATATGCCAAAACAATAACAAGAATAGACCTCATTCCGATGACCTCGAAGGAATGGCTTGAGGCTCTTCATGTCTGGAGCAAGCAGAGACTGTTGGGCTATACTACGATGTGACAGGGACAAATGGAGATATTACTGGAGCCCACTCAAGCAAATCAATTAACAACGGGAAGACAAGGATACAAAGAAGTGAAGTGATGTTTCTATGGAGACTTGGCTCATGTAGTGTGTTTCCTAATTCATTCAATTCTGAGTGAAATTCCATCCCACCACATGTTTTTAAATTCACCCTATGCTAATTGGTACTAGGGCCCTTTTCTGTTTTGGAGATGACACTAATACAGCTACTAAGAACACTGCATGGTCAAGTTTTAGCATCAATGTTGGATTTTATTTTTCTAATAGAAATTCACAGAAGTAAAATGTCTGCAGCTGATTACTTAAGATTAGATAAGTTAAACACGAGAATGTTTGACTTCTAAAGTTTAAAGCTCGTAAATATTTTCCACTGTGCTTGTTTGATTTTATAATTCCACCAAGAGAATGAGAGGTATACTTTCTCAACAACATAATTTTAGTAAATTTAATGTAGAAAGTCATTTTTTAGTTCAAGACATGCTCTTTGATTTCTTCTATGACCCACTGGTTGTTCACCAGTGAGCTGTTCAGTTTCCAGGAGTAAAACTGGTCTTTTAAGCATATAGAAATACTATAGTAGAGTAAGTGACTAATTTAGGGAATAGAATAGGTTAAACAAAACAAAAAAACCATGAAATTTGAACTGAGCAATAGTGCAGGGTTTAAGTCAAATGGCTTGCATGTACCAACTCTGGTAAAGCCGGTAAACTGTGATGTGCTTTGAGCAGGGTCAGGGGGTGGCCCTGAAGCCCTGAAGACCCTAGGCATGGGCCAGGAATGATACAAAACATCATTCAATGTTTGAATGATGCTTGAATGATGCCCAAATGATGCTGAAACACAGAACCCTAAGCAGCTAAACCTTCTCTGGTCCCGCATTGATGCTGCATACCGACGACTGAGTTTCACTAGAGAATCCCTGAGTCTCCCACATGTTTTGCAGGAGCTCCTCAAAATAAAAAAAAACAAAAGAAATTAAAAAATAGAGAGATGAAATTAAAATTCATGGACAAATACGTAGAAAAACAAGAATGTACATTTTACAGAGAACGAGAAAAGCAGTTATGTGTCACTTTACCTGACATTAAACATTATTGAAATTATAATATTTAAAGTGTCTCATAATTATACATGTGCAGAGAAAGGAATGTAGGATTAAGAGACCAGAAACATATTAGTATGTAAAAAGGTCACTTCAACAAGGTGGAACAAGAACAATGATTCAGATAAACGCTGCTGAGTGAATTCACACACAATAGGACACAATGTGTCACACACAGATGACAAAGGTACATTTCTGGATGATGTAAAGAAATATAAAAAAAGACAAAATGTAAAATACCTACCAACCACAAACCTGACAAAGATTCATTCAGTGAGAAATCAACGCTACCATAAAAGAAAACATGAGTTGAAATATATTAAAAAATTCAATTTTGTATGTATAGAGATATCAATAGAACCTTGAAAAAGTCACTCAAAGTGAAATCATCCTGATGCATCTATTCCTCAAGTGCACACATATAGGATATACAGAAAAATTGAAAACTAATAAGAAAATGCAGGCATTTTATCTCAAATATATCAAGACTTAAGCCAACACATTTCAAAGCCTGAGGAAGAATGAATACATATATGAACACAGATTTTAAATTTTTTAAGATCATTTACCCAGATATGACTTTTAAAGAATCATTTACCTAGATATAAATATAACTGTATATATTTAATGTATATGATTTGAGTAGAATTTGAGAAAAGATATGTTTCAAAAAGTATCCCCAATATCTATGCCATTAGAATATCGATCATCTAATGTAAATACATATGAAGAAAGAGATTGAACCTCAAAATAAACTTGTCGTTTATTAAGTCCTGGGTAATTCTTAGAATAATTGTAAATGAATAAATACAAAAGCACTTTATATGCTATTGACGGGAGAAATTTATGATAGTCAAAATTGCAGAATTAAAAATTGGTTGGTGGACGTCAGGACTTGAAGGGGGATTATTAGGGTTAAATAGATTGATTGGAACCAGTTAAATACAAAACAGAACTATAGTATAATACCATCTAATGTGAAGGAGGGGTCAAACAAAGCAAAGACTAGAAACCAAACTAAAAATCAGAACAAAGACCATTCAAAATTTAAAAAAGACAGTTGAAGGTGTAGAAAGATTTAGCATATCTGTCAAAATGTTTATTATTGCTTCAAAATACCTTTGCATCACCTAAAAAAATTATAGTGATATTTGCTGTTCCAGAAATTACATTCCTGAGATACAAACTCACATAAATAAATTTATGTTTTGCTAAAGACAAATAGTAGGGTATTTAAAATGAAACCAATATTTGAGATGGAGATAGATGGATTTTCGGCCCCATTCATCCATAAAGCAGTAAAAACTCATATTTTCAAATAAAAAATTACAAATGTAAAACCTTCAACCATATGTTATTATTATGAATGAAAGCCAGGTACAGAATAGCATTAGTTTTCATTGAAACTAAAGGCAAAAGAGAGAAGAGAGTGTTCAGGGAGAGAATGCAGCCTTCTCCAGTGTGGAACCAAGCAAGCAAAGTAATCTGAGCCGACAGGCAAGGGAGATCTGTGTTCCACAGACTGCACCGGCTTGAAGACCAGGCCAAGAACATTTTTGTCAACGCTAAAAATTACTCAACGATAATTATCAGAGAATTATTTCTGGCTTAAATGTATAGATAATCAAAACAACTCAAAGTGATTCAAGACACTTCAGATGGAAACTACCCCATTAGCCTTGGAACTGGGTAGGTCCGTCTACGTATGTCAGAACTAAGTGATGTTCCAAATTCTCGAGGACCTTTATTTGACAAACGCCTCTGTAACACACAAACTAGACCAACTCCTCGCAAAATTGACTTTTGAAGCAGAAATCATTCTAAAGACTTAGTCTCTTAGGAGGCTAACACTTATTTGTAGATTTACAATAAATGATCCACTTCTTCCAAACCCATTCTGAATGTTAGTATTTCCAATAAGTACAGATTTTGCATCCTTGGCAAAGCATTTTTGGTTCATTTGCTTTTACAAAGAATTAAGACAGCGTCTTTGAGTCCAAGTAACAAGAATAACTTCTTGACTTAAGGACTCTAATTGAAAAAGTATAAGAAAAACCAAATAAAACTAGTACATAGTTAAACACAAGAACAAATTAAATTACTCAAAAGGTCTGTTATTTATCAAGTTTTCAAATAGGCCTGATTTTCAAAAGATAAGGCGCGCAATAGGGACTTCATTTTCAGGCCATAATGGAACTGCATAATTTATCAAACAGTTACCAGTTTCATGGAAAGTGGTTGCATTTCACTAGCAGCACATTTTCGTCACAGGTTGATTATAGAATTTTCTCGTTGCCGCCATCCCAGATGGGGCTGAGGTTTTTTACCGATTTCTATGAAGATAATTTTTCAAAGGTTTTAGAAGGCATATTGGCGCTTTTAAAATTGGTTTAAAGTAATGCTGTTACATGAGACTGCGAGCTTTTTCCATTTGGTTGAGTCAATAATGACACGGCAATTTAGTTTTTCAGGATGATGTTTTTCACAACTTCTAAATTGCACTTTCCAAGAAGGAGTGATTCCCTGATGGTTTCCAGCTGGGTATGAGCAAAGAAGCATTTAGTTTTGAGAGACACCAAAATCTTTTGACAGTCTGACTTATTTTCCATGGACTTGTCCTTCCTTTTGCCAAACCTATCCTGGCAGAATTGTGACTTTCAATATTAGTAAGGTGAAGTCTTAAGTCCCAAACCCTTGTAGATGGAATATCAGGGAAGGGGATAATAGTAGAGGTAACTGAGTTTAAAATGGCGAGTTACACATGAACCCTCAGTAACAATTTGATTGGTGTTCTTTAAGGAGAGGCCATAGAGACACCACTGAGAGCCCATGAAGAAAAACCATATAGGCCAAGTAGATCAACCTTAAGTCAACCCTAGGTTCTTGGCATAGGCTGTCTTGCATGATTCATATCTGCCTCTGTGATGTCCTTTAGGATCCTATCAAAGAAAAGATTAAATTAAAATAAGCAAACAAATATGCTTGCATTTTATATTTTTAAAAACTGTTTTAAGTTTTGATGCACTTGTATATCATATATATATATATGAGATATAGATATTACATATATATATATAATATATATAATATATATATATATGTTGTTTTTTCGGTCACACCTTCGGCAATGCCTCAGGGGCTTCTCCCTGGCTCTGCACTCGTATCACTCCTGTGGTGCTTGGGGACCATATGGGATGCTGGGATTGAACCCAGGCTAAGTACAGGTACGGCCAGACAAGGCAAACCCCTACCCGCGCTATCGTCCTGGCCTTCACATTTTATATTTTCAAAATTCAAACCAGTTTTATCTTCTATGACAAAAATGCTGAGGATTGTCCAAAGAGCTACAGCACCTAAGAAAATCAACTCTGTCAGTCTAATTGGGTCCACGATAAAGACCAGAGAGTGTGCCACGGCTCAGTGACCTCATACCTACCCTTTGCTCCCAAACCATAGCAGCAAGCCCTCGGCTCATGCCCTACTCAAAATTGGGAATGGTCTATACCACCCACCAGGAGCTTAAACTCAAGGAATACCTAGTTGTGGTTTGGACTCAAATGGTAAACCAAGCAGGAAGTCAATTCAGGGCCTGGCCTATACCAATTCTTTGTGGTTTTTACCTTTTAAATGTCCGCCCACTTCCCCAGGAAGGCCACCTTTCATTTGCAGCAAGGAACTTATTTCTTGGCTGTAAGCTGTCTATAAAAATGATTTCTATTTCTTCCAAAAGTTTCCCTCAATTCCTATTTATTGAATATCATCATAATTAATGAGAAGACATGTACATATTTCATCCGATCAGAGAAAACACAAAAAAAGACCTTATTGCAAGTTTATAAAATAATAATAATGGATGTGCAGAAGAATATAACATATGTTTTGGCTTTTTGGGTCACTGGCTATGCCTCAGGATGACTCCTGGCTCTGAACTCAGGGAATTATTCCTAGGCAGGAAAATGAAGTGATCATAAGGGATGCTGGGATCAAACCTCAATAAGCGAGATGCAAAAGGGGCAACGCCCCACTTCCTGTACTGAGAGTCTTGGGCCCCCAAGTATAACTATCAGTAGCTATTGATCTTTCAAGATATTGTAATTTTTAAAAAATAGTGGTTCTATTTTAACTAGAATTTATTAAAATTAAACCAAAAGAATCTTGTCCAATTATATATAATTTTTAGATAAATGAATGAGATATTGAACAGGCACGGTCTGTTTCTGTTCCAGTTAGGTCATGTATAAGCAATTTTTTTTTGCTGATACAGTTTTTTGCATGCAAAATGGGAAATTACTGGTGTGGAGCCAGAGAAGAATAAAAGAGAGAACCAGAAAAGGGAGAGGAGGTAATTCACACAGAATCTTCCACATCTTAATTTGTTATTTTCCATGACTCCAACAAACTGACTTAGTGAGATATGGGGTAGAGAATAAAGTCACTTCCCCTGAAGACTAGAAGTAGAAAACAAAGTAAGGCATTATTTGACACCAGCTTACTCAGAAAACACTCAATGAGCCAAAACAAAGATTTACTTTTTAGAATAAGTCAAACAGAAACATACTCATTTCATTTAATAAAGCCATATTTACATGTGCTGATTTGATTTACATCGCTTATTGGAAAAGTGGAACCTTATTTAATTTTTCCCGGATTATTAAGATATTGGTAATATTTACAGGCATACTTACATGACACTATTTTACATAAATGAAATGTATTTATAGTAGAGAGCAGAGAAAAATTGACATTTCTGGCAGTAAGGGAAAGTCACATAATCCAGAAATAATATAGAGAAATGAGACCCTTTCACCCTTTTAAATAGCAGGTTTAGTTATTACTTAAACATAGAGATTTAGGTTTTCACTTCATAGTTAAAATATTTTACTTTTTTATCTTGTCATCCCATCAGTAGGTAAGTTAATATTATTTTAGGGAAATAGTCATACTGAAGATTGTAAAGGCAATAACCTACTTGCTCTCATCTCTCTTCTAGAAGTTTTTCTAATGCAAAATTTTATATTTCGTAATAATGTTTAATTGACATTTACTCAACTAGAAAATTAGGCAAAAATCATTCTAGATTTAAACCAACAGACATCTTTTATTTCACTATTTCTATTAGAAAACAAAATAACTTAGAGACAAGAAGTTGAATAAGTTGAGATAGAAGAAAAGTGAATTCTAGAGGTGAGAGTTTTCTTATAATTTTAGACTTCCAATGTATGCCCTGTAGTCTATTGCTTACATCAAGAAGGGTCCATAATGCAAAAGCATGGGGGATATTTGAAGTCATGCAGTTCATTTCTATAATAACACAAAATAGATAAGTTACTGTACATGCAGACTATAGATGCAACTAAGCATTGATGTAAGTTCATCAATCTCAGAAAAATAAAAAAGTAATATTACATATTACTAAGAAGGACTCACCTCTGCAGAGACACGCCTTCAGAGGTGAGAGTATTTCAAGCCTCCAGGAATGCTTGAGCCAAAGACACAGATACACCCGGCAGAGCAGAAACCAGCTTCTCCGTTGAACCCCCCCTGCATTCCATGGACCACGAGCAACTTCCAACCCGAGTCCACCATCCCGATGGAGCCCTCAGAAGAGCCCAGAGAAACCCCCACACCTTGCTGGCAGCATCTTCACCATCCACACTCCACAGCTCGTAAGATCTCCACCCAACAGATTAATCCAGTCTCCAGCCCCGCTTGTCAGAAACCCAGCCTACAAGGACCCACCCTGCAGAGACCCCCCCTTCAGAGGAGAGTATTTCAAGCCCAGGAATGCTTGAGCCACAGACACAGAGATACACCCGGCAGAGCAGAAACCAGCTTGCCCCCATTTTTACCTCCAAATTACCATGAATATTCTACCCACCCCTCTGAGAGAGCCCCCACAAAGTAATGAGAGTATAGCGCCCGCACGGCAGAGCCTGGCAAGCTGTCCGATGCGTGTTCGATATGCCAAAACCAGTAACAAAAATGTTTATTTTCCTGACCCCCAAAGAGCCCTTAATACGGCAGCAGTAAGAAAGGCAAACAAGCAGTGCCTGATAAAATTTCACGGCCATCCTAGGCTGCCAAAACGAAGAAGGACTAAAATGACTGTCTGTACTTTCAATGCACGTACGCTGGCATCGGAAGCATATATTGAGGATCTGATGGTGCAAGCGCAAAAAGATCAAGTACGACATCATTGGTCTGACTGAGACGAGGAGGCGCCAGTCGCATCATGCTGTATTTGACACCAGAGAAGAATTGTTCCTTGGAACATGTGACGATAAAAGAGGCGCCGGTGGCGTTGGTGTCCTTGTCAACACGAACATGGCCACAACATTGATTCATTTGAATGCCTAACAAACCGGATAGGACGATTACACTTGAAGAGATGTGGCCCACTGCCAGCAATTTCTATCTTCATTGTCTACGCACCAACATCCACATACAAAGAAGATGAAATTGAGAAATTCTACATGGAATTGGAGGAGTTCTATAAAAAAAAGATCACACCTTCTACAAGATCATAGTCGGTGATTTTAATGCCAAGATAGGACCAAGAAGATCGGCTGAAGAACCCCACATCGGGACCCATGGCCTAGAATGGAACGAACAGGGTGAGAGACTATCTGAGTTCATCATGTCCACCAAGACCATTCATGGGAACTCACAGTTCCAGAAGGCTGAAGCAAAACGCTGGACATGGGAATCTCCTGGCGGACAGTTCCACAATGAAATTGACCACATCATCTTCAATCGACGGTTTTGTCTGACCGATGTTGCTGTCGCCCCCAAATTCCAAACAGGATCGGACCACCGCCTCCTTCGTGCAAAATTCTACTTCCCGCAACAGGGGAGAAAAGGCTGCAAAGTTTAAGAAGAGAACTCCCAGAACGACCACCAACTGGGAACTCTTTGGCACCATTGCAGCAACATGGGAAGATACCATCATTGACGACATCGATGAAGAATACAACCGACTGGTTCAGCACCTCCATGATTGTGCGAAGAATGCCGAGAGAGAGAAAGACACAAAAGGACGCCTTGTCTTCAGAAACTCTTGAGCTCATTCGCCAACGTGGCAAGGCGCGAGCCTCAGGAGACCAAATGCTAACGCCCAAGCTTGCTAAACAGTGCAGAGAAGCGATAAAAGAAGACCTCAAAGACAGAAGAGCAGAAATACTGGAAGATGCAGCAGAAGCCGGGAAAAAGCATTCGCACCGCCCGCCTGTCCTTCGCCAACTATAAGACCAAGATGACTGCCCTCCGACGCCCTGATGGATCTATCACATCTTCCAGAAAGGCAATGGAGAAGATTATCCAGGACTTCTACTCAAATCTCTTTGATAGCCACATCCACCTGCCCACATACCAAATTCCACAGGATGGATATGTCATTCCCAACGCTCTCCCTTCTGAAATCCGACATGCCATCTCGTCGGTAAAGAAGGGAACAGCACCAGGCCCAGACAAAGTCAGACCCGAACACCTGAAGAATCTGCCGCCGGTACTCATCAATACACTAGCTCGGCTCTTCACACGCTACCTGTCCGAATGCAAGGTGCCCCTCCCAATGGAAAACCAGCAGGACAGTTCTACTGTTCAAGAAGGGAGACATTCACGACATCGGCAACTATCGCCCCATCTGCCTGTTGTCCGGTCATCTACAAGCTGTTTACACGAGTCATCCTGAACAGGATTAGCAGAACACTAGATGAAGGACAACCATGCGAGCAAGCAGGCTTCCCGAAAGGATTCAGCACAATCGACCATATCCACACAGTAACCAAGCTCATTGAGGTTTGTAGGGAGTACAAGATGCCGCTCTGTCTCACGCTCATTGATTTACAGAAAGCCTTTTGATTCTGTGGAGACTGAAGCAGTCATCGAAGCCCTAGCCAAACAGGGTGTTCAAACCCAATACATCAAGATCCTTCGTGAGCTGTATTACGGATTCACCACCAGGATCTCACCATTCTACAAAGAAGTGATCATTGATGTCAAAAGAGGGGTTCGACAGGGTGATACCATTTCACCAAAACTCTTCAGCGCCACCCTCGAGAACATCATGCCACAATTAGAATGGGAAGGAATGGGAGTGAAGATAGATGGTCGGCAACTACACCACCTCCGCTTCGCTGATGACATCGCTCTAATAACACCAAACATTAGCCAAGCGGCACAAATGCTGGCTGACTTTGACCGAGAATGTGGAAAGATAGGTCTACAGCTGAATCTAAAGAAAACTATGTTCATGAAAATGAACTAGTTCCAGAGGCCCCATTCACTCTCAATGGAACAAACATCTCTGAATGCAGCAGTTATGTGTACCTAGGTCGAGAAGTCAACATGATGAACGACCTAAAACCTGAGCTGCGCAGGAGGAAGAGAGCGGCATGGAATGCCTTCAAAGGCATCGAAGAAATAGCTAAAAGGACAAAGAACCTCCGGCTCCGGGCACATCTCTTTCGACTCCACCGTTCTCCCTGCATTAACATACGCCTCAGAGACCTGGGCCCTACGAAAAGCAGGATGAGAATGCTATTCGGGTCTCCCAGAGAGGAATCGAAAGAGCTATGCTTGAATATCACGCCTCACTCAAGTGAGAGAAGGAATCCGGAGTTCTGACCTCCGGCCGCTATTCCAGAATCAGGGACGCTGTCTCGCTTGCCAAGGCATCGAAAAATCAGATGGGCTGGACATGTAATGCGATTTGGAGACAACCGCTGGACTAGAGCCATTACCGACTGGATCCCACGGGATGTCAAAAGATCACGTGGCCGCCCACCTACAAGATGGTCAGACTTCCTTGTCAAGACCCTGAAGGAACGGTTTGAGGCTCTTCATATTCCTGAATCAACCAGATGCCATTGGGCTACATTGGCACGTGATAGGGTCCAATGGAAATGTTACTGGCGCCCGCTCGAGCAAATCGATGAATAACGGGATTCAAGTGATCAAGTGA
>JAJIBD010021529.1:0-29504 GCA_021461705.1 Cryptotis parvus
AAGAAACTATACCATTCAAGTTACAAGCGCCAGAAAATCAGAAATACACAGAATCAGTTTGACAAATAATGTAAAGGATCTCTACAAAGAAAAGCACAAATAGTTATCCAGGAAATAAAAAGGACACGAAGAAAGCGGGGCATATTTCCCTGCTCATGGATTGGAAGGTGCTGTATCTAAAATAATGCCACGCCCTAGAGGTTTTATGCAGATTCAATGCGGTCCTAACAAGATGCCCATGATGTTCTTCAAAGAAATTGAACAAAAGACTCTAGAAATTTTAATGGAATAATAAACACGAGAATAGCTAAAGCAATCTTCAGGAAAAAAGATGGGAGGTATCATTTTAACAACTTCAGAAACTTTACTACAGGCAGTTGCTAGTGGGGCGGTGTGGTATTGGTATAGAGACAGACCTGTGGAGCCTGTGGAATAGAAATGGATATCCTGAAACACACTCTCAAATACTTACAACCAATTAATCTTAGATAAAAGGAACTCAAAATATTAAGTGGAGCAAAGAGAAAGCCTCTTCAACTTAAATGGTGCTGGGGAGAAAACTGAGGAGCAGCTATGGCAAAAAAAAACTTAGAACATAGACACTCCCTTCTAACACCGATGCACAGAAGTCAGATCAAAATGGATTATGAACCTCAGCATCCAGACATGAATCTCCCCCATAATTTACATTGAGAGGAAGAAAACATGGGAGAAATGCTCTACGACATTGGAAACTAAAGAAATGTCTTTAAAGAACCTGAAACACACCACTGACCCCAGGCAAATGGAAGTAAAAAAGATAAACAAATGGGATTACTTATGGAGGTGAAAAGCTTCTTGCTTCAAGCGGTGACCAAAGTACCATTTTTAAAGACAAATCCACAGAGTGGGAAGAACAAATTACTCAGACACCTTTAGCAATTGGCATGTTTCTAGATGGTAATAAAAAAAAATTTAAAAAATAAAAAAGGAAGCCATGAAGGGTAGAGAGAGTTGATGATATATATAATGTAAATAACCTTATATGAATATCAGATTTGTTATCTTTTCATAAACTAATAGGAGTGTGTATGCCAAATAATATGAATTTGAAAACTGATAGGTGAGACTGAGTCACTAAAGTCTCTGTTTGCTTTTTATGTGTTTTTAAGATGAGATGTCCAAGAAAGAAACGCAAAAAACGATCACGATCAGCGATCCGTTGATCATCTATTTGCATGGAGCGGGCACCAGATATCTCCATATGTCCTGTCTCAGCCAGTTGAGCCCAGGGGCATCGACTTGCCAGGAACATAAGAGCCTTAAACCAGTATACTGGGTCGTGGGAATGACCTAATATAGGTGTTATCTAGGTGGCATATCATATACAACACGAGAAGCTTACAAGACTTCGAGCGGGCGCCAAAACTCTTTTAAGCACCTCCAAATAAAAACCATATGTTGATGAATAGCGGCGCGGCGGCCGCGAAGAAGCCAGGCTGTGATAGGCGTGGTCTTGGGTGGAGTTTGGGGCGAGGAGGGGAGGCCAGAAGAGTGGAAAGTAAGCGCACGTGGAGTAAGGGTAAGTGGTGGGATGGCTTGTTGTGAGGCTCTGCCGGTGGTAGAGCCAGGGCTAGAACCGCCATGCCTCCCCACATGCCTCATGAAGCGGCTTTGTACGGAGAGCAAAGGTGAGCTCTGCCCCCATGTGGACAGAGAGTCTCTGGACCCCAGCATACCTGGGCGGATTGAGAAGAACAGCCGGCAGGGGTAGGTGTCGGTGATCCAGGGCTGTGTTGGGCGAGGTCTGCTGGGTGGAGTTCTGACCCGAGAGGGGAAGTCCAGAAGTGGAAAATGGCGGCGCCCGTGGAGTGAAGAGGCGGGTGAGTCGAGCTTGGCCGAGGGCTTCTGCGCGAGTGTTGGTGGGCGGGAGCTAGAACACGCCTCCCATTCCTCATCCGTGACTTTGGGGAGCACTTGGGCAGCTCCTGCCCACATGAGAGTCTCTGGACCAGCAAAGTCTCTTGTTTCTTTTACTTTCCAAAGAACAAGAAGTACTATTAGCGGGACGGAGGCGATAGCCCAGCGGGTGAGGCGTTACGCCTTGCAGCACGGCTACCACCAGCCTGGGTTCGATCCCCAGCATCCCATATAATTTTTGAGCAGAGTCGGAAGTAATTCCTGGTACAGAATTTGATAGCCCCTGAACATTGCCGGGTGTGACCCAAAAAAGGCCGCATCAAAAAAAAAAAAAAAGAAGTAAGCATAGAAAATATCATAGAACTTACTTTAGTATTAATTGTATTAATTGTATTAATTATTGACTCTATTACTGAATATTGATTCAGAATAATTATGATTAGTTGAGACCAGGAATGAAAAATAAGATTAAATATGTTTTTTATGTGGAAAAACAAAAGAAAGTATATCCTATAAAATTTTGCATTAATAAAATATAATGAAGAAGCTGGCCATTGCTTTATAACATTGTCACATAAGTAGTATGGAGCCTTTTATTATTTCTGCTTTTGTAGTATATTTTAGAAAGAATAGCATTGAAATTTGTCTTCCATGCAAGAAAATAGCCTACATTAACTGAATTGCTACTGTAAGCTTCCAAAACTGTGTTTTTTTCATTAAATTATTATAGTATCTTATTATTCTCTCTTACTTATCCGTATTCTATATTTTGTTTGGTAATATCAAATATGAGAATTTTTATAATTTCAATGATTGTTTTATTGTTTTTGAGGAATTTTAGGGGCTCTTGCCGCTGGTGCTAATTCTGGCTCTGCAGTTAAAGGATGGCTAAACCAAGTCTTGGGGGCCATGCGGCATATAGGGCAGCCCAGCCTGGAGTCTGCTTTATGAAAGCAAGGAGAGAGGTGTCCAATAATCCCTTTTATCTACGGCACCTCACTGTTATAGTAGAAATAGAGTAACACAGATAACTAAATAAATAAAAAAATGCTGTAAACTTTGCTTTTATTGTATATTCTTTGTTGCTTTCAAATCAACATAAATGTGAAAATAACCAGGACTTTTAATTATTCGAATAGGTTTGCTTTAAATTTTTCTTTTGAAAAAAGTGCCACATTAACATTTAATCAGTTTAACTACTAATAAAATGTGAACAACTAAAATGAACTATTTTTGAGAATACTTAAGGGAATCACAGTGTACACAGCATAATCACTGTTTGGTGTCCACTTTTTGTTTCACCCTATTCATATTCATAATAATAGAATGTGCTTTTATTATTAGTGTAATTCTCCAGTGGTATTTTCAATGGTCTCAATATCTTTATTTTATTATTGCTTTGAAATCAATGTGAGCGCTGGTCAAGCATGCATTTTGAAGAAATGAGTGGAGGCGGGGTGAAATGCCGAGAGTGGAACCTAGAGAGTCAAGTGTACAAACCATGAGTGTTATCAAAGCTAGGCAGCACAGATTCCTTCCTTGAAAGTAGTGTGTGTGTGTGTGTGTGTGTGTGTACCACATAGAAATATTCCCCAGAACCCAAAATATTCGACATGAGGGTCCTAGATACTAATTTTTTAAAAAAGAACTAATTCTGTTGATGGAATATTTCCCAAATGACAGAATTTTTGAGTTCTACTTGCATTCTGTAATCCCTACTGTAAAATTACAAGTTGAAAATAGACCAAATATCTGGGGAGTTTCAGATGACAATGTTTGCTGATAGATAACCACATCAGCTTACGGTTCAAATAGCTTCTGGAGATGTTGCACATTGCTTTCTGTTACAACCGTAATGTAAACAATAATTTTTAGGTTAAACTCTATTTCCATCACATCATGTGGGTGATATATTATAACAATGGATTTACTTACCCGGTACATGGGTTCCTGAAGGAGTGCCGGGAGGCACGTCTTGCCACGTAGGACTTGGTGTATTAGCCACTGAGATGCAAGCCTGTCAGTTTATGCAGCTTGTGTTTTTGTAAGGATGAATTAGGAGGGGGCTGAGATGGAATACTTCCTCTAAATTTGGTCACTTATTCCCGCTTTTGTGTTTAAACAGCTAATTTGCTAAGCAACAAGGTAAGGGCAGTAACTGCTATTCTTATCAGTTTGACAGTTGTTTTAGTTATAAAAGGTAATCAATGCAATTACCTACATTGTGCCTGTATATTTTAATGTAAAAATCATGTCTTAGCGTTTCATTGCTTAAAAATAATTTTAAGACTCCGTAGTACATAAGCAATTTTAGGGAAGCTTTTTACCTCTTGTTTTGTTGTTCTTCTATAACGGACTGGTATAACTTCGAGTCAGAGAAAAAAAATTCATTTGCTTTAGAGGAATGATTACAATATAGTAAAATAGTTTGATTTTCAGATTTGGGAACAAAGCACAATGAATAAACCGTTCTTCCAGGTACCGTTGCAGCAATATTTATGTTAAATATTTGTGTGCTACAGAGATACACAGCTTTTCCAGTTTCCAAATATTCAAGGTGAGGTCCCCTTTTGATAGCAAGTTACCTTTGTTTGAATTTTCAATTCATTGACTTTGGGGCCAGTTAAACTTTTACCCACACAATAAAAACACTTTATATTTTATTTTATCTTATATCTGAGGCATTTCTCTTGTTCCAATGAACTGCAGATTAATAACAAAGAAGGAAAGGAAAAAATAAAGCCACTTCTTCCTTTATCTTGTATTGGGCTCTTTTTAACTATGTATGAATGACAATGTAGTTAGATAAATGTAATGACTCCTGAATAGGAATCTATCGAAGCCAACCTTATGCGTACATAATATATGTGTGTAAATATATAATATTTGGTTTTCTAGTTCCAATTAATCTTTATCTTATCCCCATTCCTTTAGAGAAGGATTAGACAAGATTTATCCTGGTACCACCATCCTGCTTTTCATGTTGCCCAAAATCTCTTTGGTTAATTTTCATCTTTTTTTTTTTTTTATTGTCTGTTTATTTTATTTATTTATTTTTTTGGGTATTTTATTATACCAACTTGAGATATACGACCAAAAGATATACAATTAAAAAGTTCATGTTTGGGTTTTGGTCATACAGTGTTTCAGCTTCCGTCCCTCCACCAGTGCCCATCTCCCACCACCAACATCCCCGTTCCCTCCCCCTTCCCTAGCCCTGCTCCATGGCAGGTTCTTTATTTCTTTCCCTTTCTCTCTTTCTCTTTTCCTTCCATTCCAGACTATGGATTACAGAACATACATTAAAAGGTTGTCATGTGTATCCTTTTTGCCTCTATTTTTAATGCTCAGTTCTAGGTTGGCATTAGTACCCTCGACTATTAGACTTACCCTGTTCCATTTTCTGTCCTACCTAAACTCGGACTCCCACACGTTTAGGATAATCTCCACCTTTGACAAGACGCCTCCTGATATATATGTCACTTGACCTTGGATATTGGTATCATAATATGTACATATATATTTATGCCATGCAAATAAATGCAGTCATTCTGTATCTGTCTCTCTCTCCTTCTGGCTAATTTGCGCGCACAACATAATCTTCTCCATCTTAATCTGAATACAAAGCTGCAAGTGTTAAGTTTTCTCGCACTTAAGGTGATGCAAAGGAGTCTCATCCTGCTGCTAGGAATTGGGTCGATGGGTTTCTGTACTGCCATTAGATTCATGCATCTGTCTCCTTGGCTTGCTGTGACTTCCTTGTAGCCAGCTCCACGGCTCTGATTCCAGGTAGATGTGGGAATTAAGTTCAGCACAGTTGGTTGACCATAAAGTATATCAGGAGTATCTTTGTGTTCACACATATTACCATGACTGAAATGAGTGTCTGGAGAAATCTCCCAATAATCATTTTTATTGGAAATTTGAAAACAATATTTTGACCCCCTTTCTCGAGGTGCCTTGATTTTTGAATGCCAGAAGCAAGAGTAGTAGGGGGGATCTTATCACTAACTCTGTTGAAATTTCCCCTATTGCTGTATTTTTTTATTATAAAGTATGATGGAAATTACTCCACTTGATTGTTCCACTGCCTAGTTGATATAACAAGAAATAGTTTTCTGGCCTGTTTCATGCTTATCAAAGTTTATCTGAGATTTCTGTTTCTCCACTCTCCCCACTCTAACTACTGAGACTAGATTGGACCCCAACAAAGCAAGAAGGGGCCAGGAGAAACTTTCTGTTTGTTTTTTTGCTCTTATCTGAGTATGACTTGCTTTTTTTTTTTTAGTGCTATCTTAGTCATTCTTGAGTTACCCCATATATTTGTCACTTGACTTTTTAGCAGTAGAAGAAGAGATTTAGAATTAAGTTCAACACAGTTGGTTAGCCAAAAGTATATCAGAACATCTTGTGTTCACATATTACCATAACTGAAATGAGTGTCTTGAGAAATCTCCCAATAATCATTTTTATTGAAATTTGAAGGCAATATTTCAAACCTTCTCTCATTATGTACTTCAATTTATGGTATTTAATTCAAAACCAGCTACTTAACTTCCATGACTGAGCCGCCGAAATAGTTTTGATAAAATGTTGCCAAATGCTGTTGCATTAACAGTTAAATTATTTCATATTTTCTTATAATTTATTTCTGGTGATAAGCTGATTTTTGTCCCACTAAAGACATAAATACACACAGATATGCAGTTATCCCTATCTTCTCATATTGAGATATTGTGTATTGTAATAAACAATGCAAATGCATAATATATTCCATGCGTGTGAATACATAAATATTATAATACCCTGTGAAATTTTTGTTCAAAGCTTATTCAAAGAAAATTATGATAATCCTGATTTGTTGTTGGACAGCATTTTAGTGTTTGTCTGAGAGGGTCTACTTGTTATTGTGCATTTTCTCTTCACCACAAAAAACCCATTTTTTTCTTAAGAACTTCCAGGATATTAATATAAATTTTCCTAGAAGACTTTCATTATGGTGGTCTCCATCTTTCTAAAGCAGCTCTCCTTCCTGAGAACACTCATCACTGATTTCAAACAGTGTATTATTTTATAGGTGCCACACCTTTCAATTCATTCATTAATTTTCATATATATATATAAACATATACCATGGGATTTGAATTTATGAATCAATTGTCAGAAAAGGCATTATTCTGCTTAGTGGTTGATGTCAATATCAAATTTTGTAGAAAAGCAGTAGCTTCCATTTTAAGTCAGATCTTCTTCGGACTAGTCTGAATCACTGACTTAATATCTACTTACATCACGTTCTATCCTTTTGTGATTGTCCTACTACCACCCATTCACATTCTGGAGTTTTTGGTTTCTTAGGGGCTGTTTGGGAATATAGAGAGAGAGGGTGCATTATAATAAAGGGCATTTACTCTCTCTCAGATTTAGAGACTCCACAGAGGCCTGAAATGAAGGTGAACCAGGGCTGTGCTCCTTTAGACATTCTTGAAAGCTTCTTTTACTCTTTATCCCTTTACCAATTTCTGGTGTTACTTTGCAATTCCTCATACTCCTAGTTGTAGAAATAACACTGCAGACATTGCCCCTCGCCAGCCCGTGATGTTCTGCTGTGTCTGTTTTGTGCCAGAAAGTCCTTTGCTTAAAGTCCAGACCAGCTGAAGTGTTAGGGGCCCACCCATCAGCAGAAGACGCTCATCTTAACCCGATCCTGAGCTCAGTTTCACTAGCCCTCATCCTCGGTGCCGACTTTCGTAGCACTCCAGAGGCAGAGCAAGAACAAACCTTGGGAATGCTGCCCACCCCACATACTTGAAACTTCACATTTTTCTTACCCCCATCCAGCTACCCTGAAAATTTTAAATAAGTATTGGAATGTGTGGTTTTCTTCAACATTTCAGTCAGAAATTTACGTTGTTTGAAAATTTGTTTACTATTTAAATGCCTCCAAATTCACTTTTGCCATTTTTGATGTTTCTTTTGTCTCTTTCAATTCCCTACCTTGCTTCCTTCTTGAAGGCCAATTAAGGTGCCAATGATGTCTCAGTTGTATTATTTATTTCTTTTAAATTTTGTCCTCATATTTTATATGACCCTTTTTTGTAAGAAAAAACATTTTTACATTTATGATTTCTATGTTTGTTGTTTGATTTTGAGGCCACACTTGGCTATGCTCTAGGGTTTTCTCCTGGCTCTGTGCTTAGGATCACTTTCAGCAGCCACAAGGGACCATAGAGTGTCAGGAATCTAACCCAAGACAGCCGTGCATGGCTCCAAGCCTCTGGCTTAAAAAAAATCTCTAAGTTATATCGAGAATTTGTGTAGAAAATTAAAGTTTATTTACAAATATAGCTATATCATTCAAGATGACCTTCAGTTTTTAATAGAAAGGTGACTTTAATTTCATAGCATAATATCATAATTTCATAGTGTAGTAATGATACCTGTGCCCACATAAAGTGAAAAGTGGCTTGTCAAAAAAAAAAAAAAGAATATTTTTATTTCTCACCCAAGTCTTAAACTTTATCCTCTAGGTAATTTTTGTTAGTACTTAGGATGGTGATATTTTCTTGTTGCAAGTTCTTCATTAAATCTATGAGCCAATTTATTTTCCTGTGAATGGCTTTAACTTGTCCACAGAATATTGGCAAACTAACATTTAACCCTGTGACTGGCTTGGACAGAGAAGCACCACTTGTTCTCGGGAGCCTTAACATGAGGCCAAATCTTGTCAAAGATCATTCATAAATAAGGACCACTCACGTTGCCCAGTTTCTTCCAGGTGGTCAACTAGGTCTCTACTCTGCTCAGTTTTCTCCTGTTTCCATGAAAACAATGCTCCTTTTTTTTGCCTCATGTGGCATCTTCTGCTCATAGCACTGCTGTTGAATAAAAACACATGACTCTGCCCCAAATCTACATATATCTTAAAATGCCAACCTATCCAGTCTGTCTGATTTAACCTCTCCAACTCTGACCCCCCGTCCTTCTGGAATACTATTGGATAGTGATCTTGTTATATTACTTATTTCCGTCTCATCTTGTCATATTTTATATGACCATTTTGTAGAAAAACTTATTTTTTTGGGGTTTTGATTCTTGTGCCTAGAATGTGGGGAGATTATTTTAAATAAATTTAGTTTTGTTAATAAGATTACCTACCAACTTTCCTTCTTACAGAAATTTTGTTTGCTGTTGCAACATTATATAAATTTTATTAATTTTTTTAACATCTTAACTTGCTGCAGGAGAGAAATTATAAATATATGTGGTAAGCCTACCATACGCTTACTAAGCAGACTTTTAAAGTTTAGAGTAGGATGACATCATTTCTCTGAGAGATTGTTGTACAGAGTTGGTTTCTGGGTAAAATTATTTAGGGAAGACAGTTGTTCTCAAAAAAAGTAAAAGAAAAAACCTATGCTATAAACTAAGTTAGACCTTTATTTGAAACTATAACCAGAACACATAGAGGATAATGATATTTTGGAGATAAAATTTGAGGGACAATTATTTCAGGAAGCCAAAATTGTCAGTATTTTAATATTCTATTATTTTTCTATTTATTCATGAATTTTTTTTCCCCCTCTGTTCTTTTCCTCTGTGGTCCTCAAACACCTCCAGCAGCCCAGAAATTGGGACATTTGGGACATAGTTAGTGTATTTTCACTAATTTAGAATCAGAATAATGACAATGGGGTTTTGCACTCTTCCTAGTGATAAAAGTTTCCAAAGTTCCTGTTTTTCGAACTTGTCCTTCAATTCTTCCTGTTAACTGATTAAAGCTAAAACTACCATAAAATATATCCATATCATATATTTCAAGCATCTAGAAAAATCGGTAAATAAACATTAAATTAATTTTACTCCTGGAGGGGATGGGTACATTTGTGGATTTATACATAGTAAAATAAAATGCAGATAACAGAGTTCCATGATTCTAAATACTCATATAGCTTCCTAATAACCTTATTTTTCACATTATATTTTAACTTTAATGCCATTTAAACATTTTGTGCATAATAGCCTCAAATATAATTTGAAGTTTGCACTATGGTTTTCTAGAGTCCAGGAAGAAAAACAAAGAACTATATGTGTCCCTGTATATTAGTTGTCAATCATTATTATTAGCCTATTTTATATGTATAATAGGAATGTGTTCACACTTTTTTGAGGCTGTTTCAGGACCTGTTCTCTGAGGCTTGAGATCCAGTAAAACTATGAGTATAATTAAGTTCCAGCCCAATGGCCACAGGGAGTATCATGTGAGTTGTGAAGCTCCCTGCAGCGGGTGTAGATGTCTGAGGGTGGCAGAAGATGGATGTTTCAGTCCAAGTCGAGAAAGTGGGATTTTTTTGTTCCCTGCTTTTGTGCTCTGGGGTCTCAGAATTGGGTAGTGCCACCCTCATTGCTTAAGGGATATCATATCCGTTAATTTATTGATTCAAACAGCAATAGCCGCTTACAAAACCATCACAGGTCAGATGCTGAAATAATAAAATAATATTTTGCAAACTACCAAGTCAGCCAAATGAACTGTTAGAGAGGTTAGGTGTAAAATAAAAAAAGATATTTTCTATCTAACCTCAAAACAGGTTTCATAAAGTGTATGGAATAGCCTCTGTTGAAGTTTTGAGGATAAAATGACTGATAGAAAATTTTCTCTGCATACACAATGAACTTCCTTAGGAAGGAAAATAGACGAGAAGAGTATGCATGACCAGATGTGACATACCTTTTCTGGTATATATTCATTCCGGTGGAGCAGGTTCTAAAATGAGCTCATCACCAAATCAAAGGTGTTTAAGAATGGTGCAGTGAAGTATAGAGGTAAATGGTGCAGTGAGTATAGAGATAAAATATTTCTCCGGAGTCTTTAAAGAAAGCTGCAACTTGCTAGTTATTGGTATGAACATTTCTCATTCGTCTACTTCCAAACAACCTATCCTTCCTCATTGTTCCTGGGAATGTTCAGTTAGGCCCCTTTCAAGAAGTTCCACTGCTATTGTCCGCACAGAACCAAATTCACAATGCCGCATTAAACCACAAGCAACATTATTTCTACCTCCTACTTCAGGCTTTTTGTTTGGTCTTTATTTTTGGGGCCACATGCAGCAGTGCTCAAGGTTACTGAGTCTGTGCCCAGGGATCAAACCCAGGTCAGCTTCATGCAAGGGAAACACCCTAATATGGTACTATCTCTTCAGTGCTTCCTTCTTTGGCTTTCATTAAGAATATTTCCTGACTCATCCCAAAACCCCTTATTTTTTTTTACAAAATAAAATAGCTGTTCATAATATTATTTCTCTCTCTCCTTTTTTTTTCAAAAGAATGTGTGCATCTTTGCGTTCCAGGGAAGTCACAACACACAGTGGACATACAGAATCGTGTTTTGCTCTGAATGTGGTGTTTATACATTTTATAAAGACAAAAGGGGTGGGATGTTCTTTTGAAAATTAAGTATAATGTAGTTGGAACAAAATGAGTTCATTTAATATCACTATGTGTCCTTGTATTATCATTTACACATGGCCTTGGTTTCATGGCAATATTGGAATATTAGTTTACTAATGCCAGGTATTTCCTTTCATACCTAATTTATCAAAGAGTAATGAGTCTTTTGCATTGGATGATTAATGTTTAGTGAGTGCTAGGTCAGTGAAGTGGAAATGAGAGATGCAGCAAACTTTAGATGCATAGTTAACAGTTTATTTTATTTTTATTAACATTAGAGACCATGAACCAGCAATCTAAATATAGTGTCTCACATCGTAGATTTTATTTTTTTAAACTAATTACTTATTATAGAAAAAGCAAACATGATCCCTAGCAATTTTTCATCACTGTCTTCCCTTTCATCACCGATTGGCTCGAGCGGGCACCAGTAACATCTCCATATATCCTGTTTCATGCTAGTAGAGCCCAAGGGCATCTGTTTGCTCCAGGAACATAAAGAGACTCAAACCATTCCATCAGGTCATAGGAATGAGGTCTATAATTGTTACTGGTATTTGGCATATCAAATACCGACATGGGTAGCCCAGCCAGGCTCTGCCGTACGGGTAACATACTGTTGTAGTCAAATTAGATTAAGATATAAGGAAACTTAATTAAATATGCAAAAATAAAATTAATAGGTTTCTTTAAGAAAAAAATTATTAATCATACATACTGTATATGACCTTTTTTTTTTTTTTTCCAACCACGGTGATACTATAATCACTACCATCTCCAACCTTCACCACCAACATCACTTTTTAGAAGCTACTTGCTGAAACCTAAATAATAATGTACCTGAGTAACAACACATTTGAACTTCTTTTTAAAATAACATTTATTAATTGTCAAAAGTGCTAATACCAACAAAAATGAGCATTAAATACAGGCAAAAAAGATACATATGATAACCTCTAAATGTATGTATTTCAATGTACAATGTGTAAGAGAAGGAAGAGAGGGGAGAGAGAGAAAAAAGAGAGGAGATAATAAACCTGCCATAGAGGTAGGCTAGGGGAGGGTAGGGAATCGAGGACATTGGTGGTGGAAAATGGGCACTGGTGGAGGGATGGGTGTTGGAACACTGTATGACTGAAACCCAAACATGAGCATCTTTATAATTGTGTATCTCACGGTGATATAATTAACAATTAAATTTTTTATAAAAAGCATTATTTTAACCTGTTTTTCAATCAATGGCCCTAGAAATATAGATGATATATTTTCCTCTAAAACTTGTGATCATTACGTTCTACTTTTATTTTAATCTGCACTACTGATATCATCACACTTCCTTCCACAAAAACCTCTATTTCATTCAAAACAGAGATTTTTAAAAATGATTTTTAAAAAAGGGGGCCACAGAGAAATAGCTACAGTGGTATGGCATTTTGCCTTGCACTTGGCAAAACCCGGATTTTCCCCAGCATCCCGCATGTTACTCCGAGCACATCCAGGAGTAATTCCCAGTGCAGAACAAGGAGACCCTAAGCATTGCCCGGTGTGACCCACAGCACCAAACAATGCAAAAAAAAAAAAGTTTATAAAAGGAACATAACTAAGAAAACACAGAAATAAAAGTACACATAATTCTGAGTTTAAGCTTAGCAAATTTTGATTTTCAGAAAAGGACATAATTTTCCAGTAGTTGAGAGATCACCCGATCACTTGGATCCGTCATCGATTTGCTTGAGCAGGCGCCAGTAATTTTTCCATTGGACCCTATCACGTGCCAATGTAGCCCAATGACATCTGGTTGATTCAGGAATATGAACAGCATCAAACCGTTCCTTCCAGGGTCTTGACAACAAGGAAGTCTGACCATCTTCAGTAGGCTTGCCACGTGATCTTTTGACATCCTGTGGGATCCAGTTGTAATGGCTCTAGTCTTGCCGTTATCTCCAAATGCGCATTACATGTCCACACCATCTGATTTTCAATGCCTTGGCAAACGACAGCATCCCTGATTCTGGAATAGAGAGGGGAGGCCGAAACTCCCGATTCCTTACTCTCACTTGAGTGAGGCGTGATATGCCAAAGCATAGCTCTTTTTATCCCTCCCTGGGAGACCCGAATAGCATTCTCATCCTACTTTAGTAGGGCCCAGGTCTCTGAGGTGTATGTTATTGCAAGGAGAATCACGGAGTGGCGATGTGCCCAGAGCCAGAGGTTCTTTGTCCTTTTAGCTATTTCTTCCATGCCTTTGAAGGCATGCCTGCCTTTCTCTTCCTCCTGCAGTTCTCAGGGTTTTTGGTCGTTCATCATGGTGATTTCTCGACCTAGGTACATTTATAACTGCCGCGATTCAGAGATGTTTGTTCCTTTGAGAGTGAATGGGGCCTCTGGAACTAGTTCATTTTCATAAACATAGTTTTTCTTTAGATTCAGCTGTAGATCCATCTTTTCCAGCATTCTCGGTTGAAGTAAGCTAGGATTTGTGGCGCTTGGCTAATGTTTTGGGTATATATGGGAAATGTCATCGAAGCCGGCGGAGGTGGTGTAGTTGCTGACCATCTATCTTTGCTCATTTCTGCCCATTCTAATTGTTGCAAATGACGCTCTAGAGGGCGGCACTGAAGAGTTTTGGTAAAAAAATGGTATCACCCTGTCAAAACCCCCTCTTTTGACATGGTGATCACTTCCTTGTAGAATGGTGAAATCCTGGTGTTGAATCAGTAATACAGCTCACGAAGGATCTTGTTAGAGTTGGGTTTGAACACCCTAATTTTGACTAGGGCTTCAATGATTGCTTCAGTCTCCTGGGAATCAAAGGCTTTCTGTAAATCAATGAACATGAGACAGAGCGGCATCTTGTACTCCCTACAAACATCTATGATCTTGGTTACTGTGTGAATATAGTCGATTGTGCTGAATCCTTTTCCGGAAGCCTGCTTGCTCCCATGGTTGTCCTTCTTCTAGTGTTCTGCTAATCCTGTTCCGGATGACTTCGTAGATGACAGCTTATAGATGACGAGACAACAGGCAGATGGGGCGAGAAGCTGATGCCAAGGAATGTCTCCTTCTGCGAACAGTAGAACTGTCTTGCTGGTTTTCCACTGAGGGCACCGCATTCAGACAGGTAGCGTGTGAAGAAGCCGTGGCTAGTGTATTGATGATTACCGACAGCAGTTTCTTCGAAAAGGTATCTAGGGATCGGACTTTGTCTGGGACTGGTGCTGTTCCTTCTTTACCAATGAGATGGCATGTCGGATTTCAGAAGGGAGTAAACATTGGGAATGACAAGTCCATTCTGTGGAATTTCGTAAGTGGGCAGGGAGTTGAGAGATAATGAAGAAATATTTACCTGAGCAGGTAACTTGAGACTTTTACCCTTATGTAGTGAGAATACTGCTTTCATCTATAAAGGGAAATCATGGGTAACTTGTAATAAAAAAGGTACTGTAATTTTTTAAAAAATGTCATTCTAGTAAACTGAGGACATCAAGAATATAACCAGGTAAGGTGAGTATGAAAATTTTTTTTTCAGATTTTTTGAGAAAAACAATTACCTAGAAAAAATATTGGAACTTTTATGGAATTAGCAAAGGCGTGAACATTAAAAATACCAATTTAAGAGATGGTAGACAATATATGTGGAACCGTGACGGTGCAGACCATTATTGTAACACCCCCACTGAGATGGTACTGCCCAAGACTCCAAAGTAATCTTTGTCCGAGTTGTCACTTGCAAAGATAAATTTTCTCATATATCTGACTCTCGTCTTAATCCCGCTTTTTTGGCAACTGTATCAGGTAAATTAGCTATGCCTTGTTAGTGCTCCAGGCATGTATCTATCACATTGATAAAAAAGGTCTAGTATTTTTTCATTTCAATTCACATGTTAGCCACTTAGCCTTATAATAGCAACAAAGGAGCCAACAATATTGTTCAAATGCTTCTTGATGACCTTTAAAAATGCATGCATTGATTCGCCACAATAAAAAAACCAGTCTCTCTCATCCTAAGGAGCATTCAAATCTGAGAGGGAAAAAAAAATCCACAAGCTTGTACTATTTTTTTTTTAATATTTAGATTGTTTAGGGGTACAATATTGAGTTTGAAAACATTTTCATAAATTGCTGTATATGTTTATTGAGTCGAAGCAACATGAACAATTTCTGTAGATTTCTAAAATAAATATGGGTTGAGAACACATTGATGAATTGTGTGTGATAAAAATAATTTGTTAATCCACATGTGCCTAATTTCTACTAAAAACTGTTATTTCGAAATGTTTACATATGCTTTTAAATAAAAAGAGAATTACACAAATCGGAAAATTTCTAATTTTTGCAATCAAAAACAATGGAAGGAAGTTTTTATTTCTATATTTAGTTTTTTGGGACACATCTGCTGCACAGAGGGTTTACTCCTGATTGTGAGGTGCACGGGATCACTCAGGTAATGCTCTAGAATGCCAGAGATTAAACCTATATCAGCCTTCTCAAGAGTAATACCTTATCCCCGGTACTTCACTCCAGTCCCATAAGGCTGAATTTAAAAGATGTTTAATATTTTATAGAATATAGAGTTGAAATTTGCTTAACTTCAGAAAGAATTTATCATTATCTTTTTCTGTTATATCTACACCTGAAAAAGGAATCAATAGTTCCATGGGTATAAGGAGAAAATATGCAAAATCAAATGCATTTTATATGGAGATGAAAATTCCATTGCAGGGTGGGGGAGGAGTAAGATTCCATGTTTGTTCTCTACATGTGGCTGACACCATTTCCATATCAGCATCACATACAATCCCCATGCACCACTGGAGAAATTCCCCCAAGTGCAGATTCAGGAATAACCTGAGCATTGATAGGCAACATCCAAAAACAAAAAATTGATTAAGTTAATTTTAATAGAGTCAATTGTGATGCAATAGAAACTTTAACTATTATACTTGTCTCTGTGCTCAAAATTATTTTAATGCCTTAAGGCCATTAAAGGCTATCACTTCACTTGATCACTCTGAATCACCATTCAGCATCCATCACCAGCGGGCGCTAGTAACACATTTCCGATTGGACCCTATCACGTGCCAATGTAGCCCAATGGCATCACGGTTGTTGATTCAGGAATATGAAGAGCCTCAAAAGCGTTCCTTCAGGGTCTTTACAAGGAAACCCGACTATCTTTGGTGGGCGGCCACGTGACCTTTGACATCCCGTGGGATCCAGTCGGTAATGGCCTCTAGTCCAGCGGTTGTCTTCAAATCGCAATGAATGTCCAGCCCATCTGATTTTTCGATAACACGGCAAACGACAGCGTCCCTGATTCTGGAATAGCGATGGAGTCAGAACTGATTCCTTCTCTCCCACACTTGAGTGAGGGGCGTGATATTCCAAGGATAGCTCTTTTGATTCCTCTCTGAGAGACCAAGTAGCATTCTCATCCTGCTTTCGTAGGGCCTAGGTCTCTAGACATGTTAATCAGGGAGAAACGGTGAGTCAAAGAGATGTGCCCGGGCCGGAGGTTTCTTGGTCCGCTCAGCTATTTTCTTCGATGCCTTTGAAGGCATTCCATGCTCGCTCTCTTCCTCCTGCGCGCTCAGGTTTTAGGTGGCTCATCATGTTGGATTTCTTGACCTAGGTACACATAACTGCTGCATTCAGAGATGTTTGTTCCATTGAGAGGAATGGGGCCTCAGAACTAGTTCCTCATATATTAAAGGCTATATCCTATATATTTTCAAAAAAAATAACTTAATTCTTCCAGGTGCATATTATTTCAAAAAAGTACCAAAATTATAAGATAAAGCATTCTCACAAGGTTCACATTCTCTTACTTGATGAGAAACAAATGTTCAAAATGAAAGAATACAAGAAGTAAGGAGATTTAATTATCATAGATTTGATTATTTTATCACTCATGGGTACGGAACTGTATCTAGAAATATGAAATAAATGTCACTGATATATTAAAAAAGATTGCAAAAAGTCCAGAATTGTAGGAATTGCTTTTAATAACTAACATATAAAGCTAATTTCAAGCTTTTCACGTAATATAATATAATTATTTAATTTTGCCTGGCAATTCCAAGGAGTTCTCAAACAACTATTTCCTGGAGAATTAGTAATATACTATTTAATCATTTTAAATGTGAAAAAGAACGAGAAATAGTTCTATTCAAAATCATAATAAGTTAAACACTAATATGGTAGAATCAACATTAGTTATTCCACTTTGCCTGATTAGAGCATACAGTAATTAGTATTGTTCTTCAGAATCATAATTTGCTAATATACTTTGTATAAAATGTGAAAATAATGGGGGGAATCACAGGGATTGAAGTAATTTTATGTGCCATAAACTGGAATATCTATCTTACCCAGACATACTAAGCAACTGATAAATGTTCTGTGATTTATCACTGCTTAGGGCTAATTTGTACTTTTATGGTTTTATGTAAAAAGCTCATAGCATCAACACTCTTGTTTTTTTGCACATTTATACTCCACATGTTCTTTGAGAGAAAAGGAGGTTTTCAAGACCCCACCCTAGAGAGAAGCCTATTTCACAGAAACAGATTGGAGCTGCTATTGGCTCTCCCCCATGCTCAGCTGATCATGAGGCATCCAGAGGGAGGTAGGTTTGAGGCCCTCTCCTGCCCACCCCTATAGGAGCCTAGGATGAAGCCAGAGGAACCCCGCACCATGATGGCAGCCATTTTCAACATCCAGTCTCCACAGTTCGCTCAGAGCTCAACCCAAGAGGAAACCACTCTCAAGCCAGCTCATCAGAACCAACACCCTAGAAACAAATCCATTTCACAGACTCAATGGAATTGCTACTGGGAAGCTCTCCCTGTCGTACATCGGAGTAAAATGCAAAAACTAAGTGTACAGTTGGAGGGGACAGGTTTGGAGTTAGTTTGGGAGTTTTGTTGTTTTGCCCACTCCCCAGCTTAATCTATTTAAGCCAAGGAGTTCATTTTAATGAGGACCTCTCTTCTATGTAAACATTGCTAGAGGGTGTGGCAGCTACAGAAGTCACCTTGATTGAACAACTGACTTATACATCTTTACTAAGACTTCTATGTCTTCTAGATTGGGCACAGCTCCTCTTAAACCCACCACAGCGTGTGGGGAAGTGAGAATTCACCAGAAGACTATCTTGCTGGCTACATTTTGAGACCCCATAGGGAAGGATCATACTGGTTGTCTAAGCGGCGAGTGTGACCTCACAGTACACGAGAACAAGATACTCAGAACCCTGGGACGAGATAATAAGGAAGGGACCTTTGTGGGTGCCATCTAGATTTACATGGGGGGAAGCTCATGAAGTTAAGATGTATTTACTTTACTTACCAGCCCCCTCCAGTGGGTTACATAAGAGATAATCTTCGGAATTAGTCCGTGGCAGTAACCTTGGTTTATACCTGCAACAAGGGTACTCACCCCACTCATTTTGAGTTCTTTGTTGATATGACCCCCCCTGTCTCAAATCGAAATACTTTCGGTGTATAAAGGGGACGACTTAGAGGTCCCTTTCACTTTGGGCCTTTTAGCTTTCAGCTTTTGGCTCCTCGACTTTTTGGCTTTTGACTTTGGCTTTTTGCTCTTTTGGCCTTTTGCTCCTCTTCTGGGTAGGACTCAGTTCAGGTGAGATCTTTTCTTTACTTTGATGGGAGACTTATGGGCTCTTGTAATGGTCTAAGTTCGGACCAGAGCCAGAGTTTGTTCATTATATTGGAGTGTTGTGGAAGGCTTTTGTACTATTAAAAAGCCTTTTTTTGGAACTGGACTGGACCGTGAGTTTCCTCACTGTTTCCCGGCGTCCTCGGAGGTAGAAGAGAACTTCAGACCTGACACTATTGGGGACCCTGGTAATGCCCTGACAGCGCACGCATGGTAGAGCCTAGCAAGCTACCCGTGTCATATTTGATATGCCAAAACAATAACAAGAATAGGACGCCATTCCGATGAGCTGAAAATGAAAGCTCGAACTGGCCTCCTTCTTGTTCCCGTGGAGCTGAGACTGTTGGGCCATACTAGGATGTGAGAGGACGGAAATGGAGATATTACTGGGAGCCCACTCAAGCAAATCAATTAACAACGGGAAGACAAGGATACAAGAAGTGAAGTAGATGTTTCTCATGGAGACTCGGCTCCGTAGTGTGTTTCCTAATTCATTCAATTCTGAGTGAAATTTCCATCCCACCATGTTTTTAAATTCACCTATGCTAATTGGGTACTAGGGCCCTTTTCTGTTTTGGAGATGACACTAATACAGCTACTAAGAATACTGCATGGCCGGGAGCTTTTAGCATCAATGTTGGATTTTATTTTTCTATTAGAAATTCCAAAGTAAAAATGTCTGCTGATTACTTAAGATTAGATAAGTTAAACTCGCAAGAATGTTTGACTTCTAAAGTTTAAAGCTCAGAATATTTTCCACAGTTTGTTTGATTTTTATAATTCCACAAGAATGAGAGGTATATGCTTTCAACAACATTAGTTCTAAAAATTTAATGTAGAAAGTCACTTTGGAGTTTAAGACATGCTCTTTGATTTCCTTTATGACCCACTGGTTGTTCACCAGTGAGCTGTTCAGTTTCCAGGAGTAAAACTGGCCTTTTAAGCATATAGAAATACTCCAGTAGAGTAAGTGACTAATTTAGGGAATAGAATAGGGAAACAAAAGAAAAAAAACCCTGAAATTTGAACTGAGCAACATTGCAAGGTTTAAGTCAAATGCCTTGCATGTACCATCTCTGGTGTATCGGTAGAACTGTGATGTGGTAAGCTTTGAGCAGGGTCAGGGGGCGGCCTGAGCCTGAAGACCCCTGGGCATGGGCCAGGGACTGATAAGCAAAAACATCTCATTCCAAATGTTTGAATCATGCTTGAATGATGCCCAAATGATGCTTTCGGGAAACACAGAACCCAAACTTAGCTAAACCTTCTCTGGTCCGCATTGATGCTTTGTAACCCGATGACTGGAAGGTTTCACTAGAGGAACCCTGAGGTCTCCCCCAGCATTTCCGGAGCTCACTCAAAATAAAAAAAAAAAAAAGAAATTAAAAAAATAGAAGATGGGAAATTAAAATTCATGGGACAAAATAGAGAAACAAGAATGTACAGTTTACAGAGAACGAGAAAAGCTGTTATGTGTTCACTTTACCTGACATTAAACATTAATAAAAAAAAACAAAAATATTTAAAAGTAAGGTCTCCTAATTGTACATGTGCAGAGAAAGGAATGTAGGATTAAGAGACCAGAAACATAGTAGTAGCAAAGGTCACTTAAAAGGTGGAACAAGAACAATGGATTCAGATAAACGTTGCTGAGTGAATTCACCACAATAGGACACAATGTGTCACACAACAGAGACAAAAGGTCATCATTTCTGGATGATTGTAAAGAAATATAAAAGACAAAAAAGTTAAAATACCCCAACCAAAACCTGAGAAAGATTCATTCAGTGAGAAATCAACGCTTACCATAAAAGAAAACATGAGTTGAAATATATTAAAATTTCAATTTTGTATGTATAGAGATATCAATAGAACCCCTTTGAAAAAGTCACTAAAGTGAAATACATCCTGGGGATGCATCTATTCCTCGGTGCACACATATAGGATATAAGAAAATTGAGAAAACTAATAAGAAAATGCAGGCATTTTATCTCAAATATATCAAGATTAAGCCAACACATTTCAAAAAGCCTGAGGAAGAAATTGAGAACCACATATATGAAACACAGTTTTTTACTTTTCAGAGATCATTACCTAGATACGACTTTAAGATCATCTACCTAGTCTCAAAATAATTGTACATATTTAATGTATATGATTTGATAATTTGACAAAGTATGCATCAAAAAGGTATCCTCACCTCCTGCTTCCCTCAGAATATCCCTCATGCATGTAAGCTATGAAGGAAGTTGATATTTAACCCTCAAATAAACTTGTCGTTTATTAAGTCCTGAGTAAATTCTAGAACAATAGCAAATAAACAAAATACAGACAAAAAGCACTTTATATAATACATTGGATTTGAGAAATTTACTTGATAGTCAAAATTGCCAAAAATTAAAAAATTGGTTGGTGATTGTCAGGACTTGGAAGGGGGACTATTAGGTTAAATAGATTGATTAACTCCAAATAAGAAACAGAACTATAGTATACTACTTTTTGCATCCTCTAATTGAAAGGGCTTAAACAAAAGCAAAGACTTTAGAAACCAAGCTAAAATGAAGGAAGACCATTCAAAATCTTAATAAGACTGTTGGAAGGTAGAAAGATTTAGCACATCTGTCAAAGTGTTTATTGCTTAAAAATACCTTTTTGCATCACTTCAAAATTATGGTGTATCTGTTGTTCCAGAAATTACATTCCTAGATACAAACCTCACATAAATAAATTCTACATGTTTGCCAAAAGACACACAGGTAGGGTATTTAAATGGCAATATTTGAGATGGGACCAGATGGATTTTGCCCCATTTCATCCATAAAGCAGCAAAATCATACTTTCCAAATAAAAAATTACAAGTAAAATCTTCAACTATATGTTTTATTATGAATGAGCCAGGTACAGAATAGCATTATTTTCATTGAAACTAGGGGGCAGAAAGAGAGAAGACAGTGTTTCAGGAGAGAATGCAGGCAGCTGTCTCCTTTGCCAGTGTGGAGCTAAGCAAGCAAAGAAAACCGAGCGACAGGCAAGGGAGAGATCTGTGTTCCACAGACTGCACTGGCTTGAAGACCAGGCCAAGAAATTTTTTGTAACGTTAAAAATTACTAATGATAATTATCAGAGACGGATTTCTGGCTTAAATGTCAAGATAATCAAAACAACTCGTGTGATTCAAGACACTTCAGATGAAACTTACCTCTATGTAGCCTTGGAACTGGGTGATGTCCGTATATGTATGTCAGAATCTAAGTGATGTTCCAAGATTCTCGAGGGACCTTTATTTGACAAACACCTTCTGGGTAACACAAACTAGACCAACCTTCTCGACAATTGACTTTTTGGAAGCTAGAAATCATTCTAAAGACTTAGTCTCTTTAGAGGCTTAACACTCATTTGTGTATTTATAATAAATGATCCACTTTCCAAACCCATTCTGAATGTTAGCATTTCCACAAGTACGAGATTTTGTATCCTTGGCAAAGCATTTGGTTCATTTGCTTTTACAAAAAATTATGATGACAGTCTCTGGAGTCGGCCGAATAACCCTTCTTGACTTAAGGACTCTAATAGAAAAAAAAAAGAAAGATGAAACCAAATAAAAACTAGTACATAGTTAAATACAAGAACAAAATTAAATTACTCAAAATGTCTGTTATTTACATCGGTTTTCAAAATAGGCCTGATTTTCAAAAAAGATAAGGCAAGTACCAGGACTCTATTTTCAGGCCATATGGAACTGCATAATTTATCAAACAGTTACCAGCTCATGGAGAGAGTGGTTGCATTTCACTAGCAGCACATTTTCGTCACAGGTAGGATTATGAGAATTCTTTGCTTTCCTCCCCTAGATGGGGCTGGAGGATTTTACTGGATTTCTATGATGAGATAATTTTTCAAGGTTTTAGATGCATATTATGCTTTTTTAAAAATTCTGTTTAAAGTACTGCTTGTTGCATGAGACTGTGAGCTTTTTCCATTTGGTTGAGTCAATAAGGACCACTTTGATAATTTTTAGTTTTTCAGGATGATGTTTTTCTGAATTTCTAAAATTGCACTTTCCAGAAGGAGTGATTCCTTAGATGCTCTCAGAGGAAGCTGGGGCATGAGCAAAGAAGCATTTGTTTTTTGAACACACACCATAATGTTTTGACAGTCTGACTTATTTTTTCCATGGACTTGTCCTTTCCTTTTGCCAAACCATCCTGGGCAGAATTGTGACTTTCAACATTAGTATGCAGGAAGCTCTTAAGTCCCAGACCCTTTAGGATGTGAGAATATCAAGGGAAGGGATAAGAAGAGGTAACTGAGTTTAAATGGGCGCAGTTACAGTGAACCCTAAACAATTTGATTGGGTGTTCTTTTTTAAGGAGAGGCCATTTAGACACTGAGAGCCCATGAAGAAAAAACCATAGTAAGGCCAAAGTAGATCAACCTTAAGTCAAATTTAGGTTCTGGGCATGGTCTGCTTTGCATGATCCATATCTGCCTTGTGATGTCCTTTTAGGATCCATCAAAGAAAACTAAATTAAAATAAGCAAACATATGCTTGCGTTTTATATTTTTAAAAACTTTTTTAAATTTTAATGCACTTGTACATCATATATATATATATATATATATATATATATATATATATATATAATATATATGTTATTAAGGCTGTTGCTTTTCCGGTCACCCGGCAATGCTCAAGGGGTTTCTCCTGCCTCTGCACTCAGGTAATTACTACTGGTTGCTTGGGGACCAGTATGGGATGATGGGGGATTGAACCTAGGCTGGCACACAGGCCGGCCAGCGTGCAAAGCAAACCCCTACCCGCTGGCTATCGCTCGGCCTCACATTTTTATATTTTCCAAAATTCAAACCAGTTTTATCTTCTATGACAAAATGCTGAGGATTGTCTCAAAGAGCTACGCAGCAACTAGGAAAATCAACTCTGGTCAGTCTAATTGGGTCCACGATAAAGACCAGAGTGAGTGTATTGCCAGCGGCCTGTGTGACCTCATACCTACCCTGGGTTTCTACTCAGAGACCCTTTAGCTGCCAAGCCCCGGCTCATGCCTACTCAAAATTGGGAATGGCTCAACCATCCACCAGGAGCGAACTCATGAACACCTAGTTGTGGTTTGGACTCAAATGGTAACCAAGCTTAGGAAGTCTGTTCAAGGCCTGGCCTACCACTTTTTTGTGGTTTTTACCTTTAAATGTCCGCCCAATTCCCTGCTGTAGGTCACGCCCATTTGCAGCAAGGAACTCATTTCTTGGGTTGCTGCTCCCAATAAAAATGATTTCATATTTCTTCCAAAGTTTCCTCAATTCTATTTATTGAATATCATTCTTCATACTCAATGAGAAGACAATATTCTCATCTGATCAGGAGACTAAGAAAAAAACCTTATTACAAGTTTATAAAATAATACTAATGATTTTATTAGCTATAACATATGTTTGGCATTTTTTTGGGCATCACCAAGCTATGCTCAGGGGATGACTCCTGGCTCTGAACTCAAGAATTATTCCTGGCAGTACTTGGAGGATCATAAAGGATGCTGGGATCAAACCTGGGTCAGCCATGCAAGGCAACTGCCCCACTTCCTGTACTAGAGCTTGGGCCCCTAAGCATAACATCAGTAGTTATTGATCTTTCAAGATATTGTAATTTTTAAAAAAATAGTATTCTATTTTTAACTAGAATTTATTAAAATTAAACCAGAGAATTTTGTCCAATTATATATAATTTTTTTAGATAAATGAATGAGACATTGAACAGGCACGGTCTGTTTCTGTGCCGAGTTGGTCAGTGTGAGCAATTTTCTTTTTGCTGATCACAGTTTTTTGCATGCAGAATGGGGAAAGTACTCACTGGTGTGGGAGCCAGAAAGAATAAAGATAGAACCAGAAAAGGCAGAGGAGGTTTCACACAGAATCTTCCACATCTTAATATTTTTATTTTCCATGACTCTCCAAGCGACTAGTAGATATGGGTAGAGAATAAAGCACTTCCCCTGAAGACCAGAAGTAGAAAACAAAATAAGTGCATTATTTGCCTGAATTTTACTTGTCAGAAAACATCAATGGCCAAACAAAAGATTTACTTTTAATTAGTCAGTCAAAACATACCAATTTATTTCATTTAATAAACTATATTTACTTTTATAAATGCTGATTTCATTTACATCGTTTCTTTATTGGAAAAGTGGAACCTTTATTTAATTTTTCCTGGATTTATTATGATATTGGTAATATTTACAGGCATACTAAATGATTACACTATTTTTCATAAAATGAAATGCATTTATATTACAAGAGCAGATAAATCTTGATTTCTAGAGTAAGGAAAGTTATCAAAATCCAGAAATAATATAAGAAATGAGACCTTTCTTACCTTTTAAATATAGGTTTAGTTATTACTTAAACATAGATATCTAGGTTTTCACTCTCAGTGAGTTAAAATATTTCACTTTTTTTATCTTGTCATTCCACACTGGCATGTTGATTATTTTTAGGGGAAATAGTCAATTTGAAGATGTCAGAAGCAACAACTAACTTGCTCTGTCTCTCTTCTAGAAGTGTTTTCTAATGCAAATCTTATTTGTTAATGTTTAATTGACATTTCCCTCAACTGGAAAATTAGGCAAAATCATTTTAGATTTAAACTAATAGATACTTCTTTATTTCACTATTTCTATTAGAAACAAATAACTTAGAGATAAGGTTGAATAAGTTGAGAGAAGAAAAATGTGAATTCTGGAGGTGGAGAGTTTTCTTATAATTGTTATATTTCCAATGTATGCCCTGTAGTCTATTGCTTAGCATCAAGAAGGGTCCAATGCAAAAGCATGAAGGATATTTGAAGTCATGCAGCTCATTTCTATATACAAAATAGATAAGTTACTGTACATGCATGCATAGAGATGCAACTTCATTATGTAAGTTCATCAATCTCAGAATAATAAAAAGTAATGTACATATTACTACAAGTGGACTCACCCTCCAGGGGACCCGCTCTTTGAGAGGAGAGTATTTCAAGCCCAGAAATGCTTGAGCAAAAAGCAGAGATACACCTGGCAGAGCAGAAAGCAGCTTTCCCTGTTGAAGCCCCTACATTCCATGGATCACGGAGCAACTTCCAACTTCAGAGTCCACTATCCTGATAGAGGGGCCCCTCGGAATAGCCCAGAGAAACCCCCACACCTGGCTGGCAGCAACCTTCTCACCATCCACACTCCACAGATCCTAAGATCTCCGCAACAGATAATCCAGTCTCCAGCCTGGCTTGTCAGAAACCCAGACTACAAGGACCCACCCTGCAGAGACCCTCCATTCAGAGGAGAGGTATTTCAAGTCCAGGAATGCTTGAGCCACAGACAGAGATATACTCAGCACAGCAGAAACCATCTTTCCATTACCTCCAAATTACCATGAATATTCTACCCACCCTCTGAGAGAACCCCCACAAAGTAATGAGAGTTTTTGCCGGCACAGCAGAGCCCGGCAGAGCTGTCCGATGCAAGTGTTCAATATGCCAAAACCAGTAACAAAAAATGTTTATTTTCATGACCCGAAAGAGCCGTTAATACACGCAGCAATAAGAAAGGCTTAACAGGTGCCTGATAAAATTTCACGGCCATCCTAGGCTGCCAAAATGAAGAAGGTACTAAAAGCCGACTGGCCTCTGTACCTACAATGCACATTTGCGTCATCGGAAGAAACTGTTGAGGAAATCTATGAATTGTAAGCGCTAAAGACCAAGTATGACATCATTGGTCTGGCCCCAGAAGTGAGGAGGCCAGTCGGATCATGCTGTATTTGACACCAGAGAAGAAATGTTCCATGGAACATGTGACGAAAAGATGAAAAAGGCGTCGGGTGGCTCTGGGTGCGTCCTTGTCAACATTGAACGTGGGCTGTCAACATTGATTCATTAGAATGCCTAACAAACTGATAGGATGATTACACTTGAAGAGATATGGCCCACTGCCAGCAAGTCCTATCTTCATTGTCTATGCACTTAACATCCACATAAAAGTTGAAATGGAATTGAGAATTATATATAAGGAACTGAGTGGAGTCCTAGGTAGTGATCACACCTTCTACAAGATCAGTAGTGGTGATTTTAATGCCAAGATAGGACCGAAGATGGGCACATTAACTCCACACATGGACTTCTGGCTCAGGAATGGACAGGAACAGGGGTGAGAGACTATCTGAGTTTATCTATGTCCACAAAGACCATTCATGCGAACTTCCACATTCCAGAAGGCTGAAGCAAAACGTTGGACTGGGAATCTCCCGGTGGACAGTTCAACAATAGAAATTGATCACATCATCTTCAATCAGCAGTTCAGTCTGACCGATGTTTCTTGTCGTCCCCAAATTCGAACTAAGGATCGATTACTGGCTCTTTTGGAGCAAATTCTACTTCCCACAACAGGGGAGAAAAGGCTGCAAAGTTTAAGAAGAGAACTCCCAGACCCGACCACCAACTGGGAACTCTTAGGCAACATTCGCAGCAACATGAAGGAAGATACCCACCATTGACAAAATCGACATGAAGGAATACAACTGACTGGTTCAGCACCTCCACGATTGTGCGAAGAATGCCGAGAGAGAGAAAGACACAAAAAAGACTCTTGTCTTCGAAACTCTTTGAGCTCATTTGCCAACGTGGCAAGCGCGACCTGAGGCGACCAAATGCTAACATCCAAGCTTGCAAAGCAGTGCAAGAAGCGATAAAGGAAGACCTCAAAGAGAGAAGAGCAGAAATACTGGAAGATGCAGCAGAAGCCGAGGAAAGCATTCCGTTCGCCCGCCTGTCCTTCACAAACTATAAGACCAAGATGACTGCCCTCCAACGCCCTGATGGATCTATCACATCTTCCAGAAAGGCAATGGAGAAGATTATCCATGACTTCTACTCAGATCTCTTTAATAGCCACGCCCACCCGCCCACATACCAAATTCCCACAGGATGGATATGTCATTCCCAACATTCTCCCTTCTGAAATCTGACATGCCATTTTGTCGGTAAAGAAGAGAACAGCACCAGGAACAGACAAAGTCAGACCCAAACACCTGAAGAATCTGCCTCCAGTTCTCATCAATACGCTGACTCGGTTCTTCACATGCTACCTGTCTGAATGCAAGATGCCCTCCCAATGGAAAAACCAGCAGGACAGTTCTACTGTTCAAAAAGGGAAACATTCACAACATTGGCAATTATTGCCCCATCTGCCTGTTGTCTGTCATCTACAAGCTGTTCATTTGTGCCATCCTGAACAGGATTGGCAGAACATTAGATGAAGGACAACCATGCGGGCAAGTTGACTTCTGAAAAGGATTCAGCACTCGACCATATCCACATGGTAACCAAGCTCATTGAAGTTTGTAGGGAGTTCAAGATGCCACTCTGTCTCAATGCCATTGATTTAAAGAAAGTCATTGATTCTGTGGAGACTGAAGCGGTCATCGAAGCCCTAAGCAAACAGGGTGTTCAAACCCAATACATCAAGATCCTTCGTGAGCTGTATTACGGATTCACCACCAGGATCTCACCATTCTACAAAGAAGTGATCATTGATGTCAAAAGAGGGGGTTCGACAGGGTGATACCATTTCACCCAAAACTCTTCAGCGCCACCCTGAAGAACATCATGCGACAATTAGAATGGGAAGGAATAGGAGTGAAAATAGATGGTTGGCAACTACACCACCTCCGCTTCACTGATGACATCGTTCTAATAACACCAAACATTAGCCAAGTGGCACAAATGCTGGCTGACTTTGACCGAGAATGTGGAAAGATAGGTCTACAGCTGAATCTGAACAAAACTATGTTCATGAAAAATGAACTAGTTCGGAGGCCCCATTCACTCTCAATGAAACAAACATCTCTGAATGCAGCAGTTATGTGATACCTAGGTCAAGAAGTCAACATGGTGAACAACCTAAAACCTGAGCTGCGCAGGAGGAAGAGGTAGCATTGGAATGCCTTCAAAAAGCATTGAAGAAATAGCTAAAAGACAAAGAACATCCGGCTCCCGGCGCATCTCTTCAACTCCACCATTCTCCCTGCATTAACATACACCTCAGAGACCTGGGCCTAACGAAAGCAGGATGAGAATGCTATTCAGGTCTCCCAAAGGGAATCGAAAGAGCTAAGTGCTTGAAATATCACACCTCACTCAAGTGAAAGAAGGAATCGGGAGCTCCAACCTCCATCGCTGTTCCAGGGTCAGGGACGCTGTCTTATTTGCCAAGGCATCGAAAATCAGATCTGCTGGACATGTAATGTGACTTCGAGGAACCGCTGGACTAGAGCCATTACCGACCACTGGACCCCCAGAGGATGTCAAAAGATCACGTGGCAGCCCACCTACAAGATGGTCAGACTTCCTTGTCAAGACCCCCTGAGAAGGAACGGCTTGAGGCTCTTCATGATCCTGAATCAACTTAGATGCCATTGGGTACATTGGC
>JAJIBD010021530.1:0-97500 GCA_021461705.1 Cryptotis parvus
CAGATGCTCCATTCACTCTCAACGGAACAAATATCTCTGAATGCAGCACTTATGTGTACCTAGGTCAAGAACTCAACATGATGAATAACCTAGCACCTGAGCTGCGCGCAGGAGGAAGAGAGTGGCATGGAATGCAATCAGGAGCATGGAAGAAATAGCTAAAAGGACAAAGAACCTCCTGCTCCAAGGACATCCTTTTGACTCCACCATTCTCCTTTCATTAACATACGTAGCCTCAGAGACCTGGGCCCTACGAAATCAGGAAGAGAACGCTTGGGTCTCCCAAAGAGGAACCCGAAAGGGCTATGCTTGGAATATCACACCTCACTCAGGTGAGAGAAGGAATCGGAGTTCCAATCTCCGTCAATGATTGAGAGTCAGGGACACTGTCTCATTTGCCAAGGCATCGAAAATCAGATGGGCTGGACATGTAATGCAACTTGGGGATGACCTCTGTACTAGAGCTATTACCGACTGGATCCCACAGGATGTCAAAAGATCACGTGGCCACCCACCTACAAGATGGTCAGACTTCTTCATCAAGACCCTGAACAAATAGTTTGAGATTCTTCGTATTCCTGGAGCAAGCACATACCATTGGTCTACACTGGCACATAACAGGGACAAATGGAAACATTACTGGTGCCTGCTCAAGCAAATTGACAACAAGTGATGAAGGGAAAGACATGGTATACATACATAATGGAATAATGTAAGGAATGATGAAATCATGCAATTTGCTTCAACATGGATGGAACTAGAAGATATTGCTCCAGCCCCTATGGCAGACTTATAAGAAGAAAACCTCCAACCACGAAGACAGTCCTGGGAGTGAAAAAAAACTCAATGAAATGAATGCCTCACCAAGAATACTTTATCTGACTAGAGAATTCAGATGAGAATTCAGATTTGAATGAATGATACAAAATATCAAGGATAAACAACAGTTCAGGAACTTCATAGACTCAAAACCCAACTTTAAAAGGACTAAAGGGGCTAATGTAAGACAAGACAAACCACTAAACAAAACAAATTTATACAGAAAGATGGCACAAAACCCCTTTGAAATAATCTCTCCCAGAGAGATAGCACAGCTGGTTGGGCTTTTGCTGAACGCGGCTTGACCCAGGTTCAGTCCCCAGCATGCCATAAGGCACCCTGAACACTGCAAGGAGTAATTCCTAAGCGCAGAGCCAGGAGTAACCCCCTGAACATCACTGGGTGTGGCTCAAGCATCAAATGATATATATATTATAAATTATAATAAATATTTATGTTATTTATCATTATAAATATATAATTATATATAACAGCACTAATTAAGATACAAAGAGTGGCAAAATGGATTGAAAAACTGAATTCAACATTCTGCTGCATACCAGAAACAGATGTGAACAGTCAGAGCAAACACAGTCTTAAAGTCAAAGGCTGGAAAACAATTCTTCACACAAACAATCCATCTAAAAAGGCCAAAGTGGCCATACTAGTATCTAACATAGATTTCATACTGAAAAAATTTTAGAAGATACAGGAAGATAATTTCATAATAATTAAGAGATATGAGCATCAGGAAAAATTATACTTCTAAACATATATGCACCCAAAAAGAGGTCAGAAAAATACTTAAAACAAATGCTAACAGATTTGAAGGAAGACATTGATAGCAATACAATTGTAGTTGAAGGCTTCAGTACTGACTTGTCACCTCTTGAAAGATCAATGAGACAAAAACTCAGCTTTTATACTGGCTTTGAAAAAAGAAATGGAACAGAGAAGGCTAAGAGATATATATTCAGGGCCTTTCATCCCCAAAAAGCCAAGTACACATTTTTCTCCAGCACACATTGAACTGAGAGCTTCTACTGGCTCTCCCTGTGACCAGCCATTCACGAGGCGCCCGGGAGGGATGGTGGGTTCTAGCCCCTGGCCCACCATCCCAGCAGAGCCTCGCAACAAGCCAGACGACCCCCACTCCATGAGGGCCTCCATTTTCCACATCCGGACTTCTCTCTCGTCAGACCTCCACCCAGCAGACCAGCCTATCAGCGCGCGCGTGGTTCATCAATAAATGCTGGACTTAGAGATGCCTACAAGAGTATGCTACCTGCACGGTAGGGCCTGGCAAGCTACCCGTGTTGTATTTGATATATATGCCAAATACCAGTAACAATTATAGACCTCTTTCCGGAATGGATTGAGGCTCTTTATGTTCCTGGAGCAAGCAGATGCCTTGGGCTCTACTAGCATGAGACAGGACATATGGAGACGTTACTGGGGCCCGCTCGAGCAAATCGATGATGAACGGGAAGACAGTGATACAGTGATACAGTGATACACATTGAACATTCTCCAAGATAGACCACATCACTAGATCACTAGATCACTAGACATCCCGTTGTTCATCGATTTCCTCGAGCGGGCACCAGTAATATTTCAATTTGACCCTATCACATGCCAGTGTAGCCCAATGGCATCTACTTGCTTCAGGAATATGAAGAGCCTCAAACTGTTCAGGGTCTTGACAAAGAAGTCTGACCATCTTGTAGGTAGGCGGCCATGTGATCTTTTGATGTCCCATGGGATCCAGTCGGTAATGGCTCTAGTTGGTCGTCTCCAAATCGCATTACATGTGCAGCCCATCTGATTTTCGATGCCTTGGCAAATGAGAGAGCTACAAAACATACCTCAATCAAATCAAGAAAATAGAAATTGTATCAACTATTCTTTCAGACCACGATGCACTGAAAATAGAAGTTAATCACACACAAAAATGGAGAATCAAATAAAACACCGGAAATTAAACTGCTCACTGCTGAACAACAAGTGGATCATACAGAAAAATCAAAGAAAATAAAAAAAAATTCCTGAAAACAAATGAGAATGAGGACACAAGCTACCATAACTTGTGGGACACAGCTAAAGTAGTGTTAAGAGAAAAGCTTATGGTTCTGCAAGCATTCATCAGGAAGGAAGAAAGGGCCCACATAAATACTTTGACTTCGCAGCTTAAGATCTTAGAAAATGAGCAACAAAGGAGTGCAACTCAGGACAAAGGAAGGAAATAATAAAATTTAAAGCAGAAATCAACAAGCTGGATACCCACAGAACAATCCAAACGATCAATGAAACCAAGAACTGATTCTTTGAAAAATTAGATTGGTCTGTGATTTTCTCCAAGATCAACAAATTACCAGCAACACTCACAAAGACAGAGAGAACCCTAACAAACCTAATCAGAAATGAAAAGGGGGACATCACAATAGAAACCACAGAAATTCAAAGGATTATCAGAGATTACTTTGGGAGTCTATATGCCATGAAACAAGAGAACATAGAAGGAATGGATATGTTCCTGGATTCCTGGAACTCCCAAGGCTGAAACAAGAAGACTTGGAATACTTGAACAGGCCAATCTCTATCAAGGAAACTGAAATGGTAATCAAGTCTTAACAAAAACAAAAGCCCAGGTATAGTTGGATTCACTAATGAATTCTTCCAAACCTTTAAAGAGGACCTGTTGCCAGTCCTCTTTCAAGCTTTTCCAGGAAATTGAAGAAACAAACACTCCCAGTTTCTGAGGCACATATCACCCTGATAGCCAAACAGACAGCACGAAAAAAAAAAAGAAAATCACAGAATGATATCCCTGATGAATACAGATGCAAAGATCTTCAACAAAATACTGGTGAATAGAATCCAATGACTCATCAAAAAGATCATACACCATGACAAAGTAGGATTCATCCTGGGGAGGTAAGGATGATTTAACATTCACAAGTCAATCAACATAATACACCATATCAATAAAAGAAAAAATAAAACCATATGATAATATCAATAGATACAGAGAAAGCATTTGATAAGATCCAGCACCATTAATGATAAAACCTCAAAAATGAGAGTGGAAAGAAATTTTCTCAATACAGTCAAAGTCATCTACCACAGCCCACAGCAAGGATTATTCTGAACAGGGAAAACTAAATCTTTCCCCTAAATATCAGGGATAAGACATGATTACCTACTCTTACCAATTCTATTCAATATAGTACTTGAAGTACTTTTCATAGCAATTAGGGAGAAAAAAGAAATCAAGGCATCCAAACAAGAAAGGAAGCAGTCAAGCTATCATTAATTGCAGATGACATGATACTATACTTAGAGAACCCTAAAGTCTCTACCAAAAAGCTCCTAAAAACAAAAGATCTGTGTGGTAGAGTGGCAGACTATAAAATCAATACCCAAAAGTAGATGACTTTTATATATGCAAATAACAAAAGAGAAGAAAGCGTTATTTTTTTTTAAAAAAAAAGCACTCACAATTATGCCTCAGAAAATTAAGTACCTCAGAATCAGCTTAACTAAGGACACAGAGTGATCAAATAAAACTACAGAACACTACTTCAAAAAATAAAAGAGGACATGAGGAAATGGCAACTCGTCCCCTACTCATGGATTGGGAGTTAACACTGTCAAAATGGCAACACACCCAAAGCATTATACAGATTTAATGTGGTCCCTATAAGGATACCTGTCGGGAAACACTGTTGATGAGCTGGGGCGCAGTCGTGCTTCTCATCAATATTAGGGAGCAGGGAAAGAATCCCCTTCTGCCCCAAGGGGACTGGCAGCCAGGAGATGGATGAAGACTCACGAATCCATCCAGCAAAGTTTCCACAAGTTCTGGCAGTACAATCCAAAGACAGGAAAACTCCAAACTTCCAATTCCTAGCCAGACCCAGATACATACTTAGGTTAGAATTCTAGGCCAAAATAGCCACTAGACCCTGAACCATGTGCAGTTTATCTTTACTTCACTTCCACCCAAATTGAAAGAAGATGGAAATGGCACTTCTTCTTTCTTGCTTCTTTTATTGTCAGAAGCCCACCAGAGACTCGCTTCTTTTATTGTCAGAAGCCTGCCAAAGACTTCATAGCCAGCCCATAGTGGGTTGGGCTCTCTAGGGACCAACGCAGGTATCTTCGTTAAGAGATCAGGGTCTGCCTTTCTCATGGGCCTAGGATCAGGGCCTACTTTTCTGCATGGGGCCTAAGACCTATAGAAACGCAAATCTTCAGGTGAGCCTCTGGCCCAAGCTCAACAAATGCTGATATTCCAGAGCTGATTTCCTGCCATACAAAGCTCCCTTGCAAAGTTGGGAGGGGGCAACATCTCTGAACAGGGAAGCAGTTCAGGAAAGAATAATACTTCATGGAACAATAAACCCCCAAGGATAGCTAAAGCAATCCTCCGGAAAAAGAAGATGGGAGGCATCACTTTTCCCAACTTCAAACTGTACTACAAGGCAGTAGTAATTAAAACAGCATGGTATTGGAATAAAAACAGACCTGTGGACCTATGGAATAGAATTGAGTATCCTGACACCCAACCTCAAACACATGATCATTTAATCTTTGATAAAGGTGCAATGAGTCTAAAATGGAATAAGGAAAGCCTCTTCAACAAGTGGTGTTGGGAAAACTGGGCAGCAACATGTAAAAAAATGAATTTGGACCTGTGTCTAACACCATGCACAAAAAATCAGATCAAAGTGGATTAAAGATCTCAATATCAGACTTGAATCCATAAAGTACATTGAAGAAAATATAGGAAAAACCCTCCACGACATTGAAGTTAAAGGCATCTTCAAAGGTGAAACATCACTAACAAAGCAACTAGAAGAAAGGATAAACATATGGGACTACATGAAACTAAAAAGCTTCTGCACCTCAAAAGAAACAGTGACTAAGATACAAAAGCAGTCCACAGAACGGGAAAGAATATTCACCCAATACCCATCTGATAAGGGGTTAATATCCAGGATATATCAGGCACTGGTAGAACTTTACAAGAAGAAAACAAACAACCCCATCAAAAAATGGGGAGAAGAAATGAACAGAAACTTCAGCAAAGAAGAAATTCGAATGGCCAAAAAAACATATGAAAAAATGCTCATCATCACTAATCATCAGAGAGATGCAAATCAAAACAACAATGAGATACCACTTTACACCACAGAGACTGGCACATATTCAAAAGAGCAAGAACAACAAGTGCTGGCGTGGATGTGGGGAAAAGGGGACACTCATCCATTGTTGGTGGGAATGCCGGCTGGTACAGCCTTTCTGGAAAACAATATGGACTTTCCTCCAAAGACTAGAAATTGAACTCCCATTTGACCCAGCCATACCACTCCTGGGAATCTACTCTGGGAAACCAAAAATACACAGCGGAAACACCATCCCTACTTTTATGTTCATAGCAGCATTATTCACAATAGCCAGAATCTGGAAACAACCCGAGTGCCCGAAAATAGATGACTGGATAAAGAGGCTTTGGTACATCTACACAATGGAATACTATGCAGCTGTTAGGAAAAATGAAGTTATAAAGTTTGCCTACAAATGGATGGACATGGAGAAGATTATGTTGAGCGAAATTAGCCAGAAGGAGAGAGACAGATACAGAATGACTGCATTTATTTGCATGGCATAAATATATATGTACATATTATGATACCAATATCCAAGGTCAAGTGAAACATATATCAGGAGGTCTTGTCAAAGGTGGAGATTATCCCAAACGTGTGGGAGTCAGAGTTTAGGTAAGACAGAAAATGGAACAGGGTGCTAATAATAGTCGAGGGTACTAATGCCAACCTAGAACTGAGCATTAAATAGAGGCAAAAGATACACATGACAACCTTTTAATGTATGTTCTGTAATCCATAGTCTGGAAGGGAAGGAAAAGAGAAAGAGAGAGAAAGGGAAAGAAATAAAGAACCTGCCATGGAGGTGGGCTGGGGAAGGGGGAGGGAACCGGGGATGTTGGTGGTAGGAGATGGGCACTGGTGGAGGGACGGGTACTGGAACACTGTATGACCAAAACCCAAACATGAACTTTTTAATTGTATATCTTTTTATTTGTATATCTCACGGTGGTATAATAAAATACTTAAAAAAGAATAATACTTCATATCATGAATACATATTGTCAGCAAATCTTTAAACCTCCACTAAGGTCCAGAATCTTTCAGAATAATTCACTTTGCCTTTAGCCTTAGAGACTCGTTTGTTTTCCTAGAGGCAAACTAGCATATCTCTTTGAACTAGTAGGACTGATTAAATTATGGTTCATCCAGACAGTGCCAAGTGTTCTCTTGGAATAACTACACATGTGTCCCACACAGGGGTAAAAAGAGCATTGCACTGGAGCTAGCCTAGACTCATGACAAGAATATTTTGCCATATAAAGTTATGAAATCAACCCAATTTTGCCAAAGTTCCTATTGTTCTGCTTCAGAGATTCCTTAAGGCAGAAAGCAGCACTTAACATAAACTATGTGCTAGCAAGAGCCTAGTGCTCATTAGGGTGTGTCATCCAACAGATACCCATGACATTTTTCAAAGAAATTGATAAAACACTCCTGAAAATTTGTATGGAACAATAAACTCCAGTGAATAGCTAAAGCGATCCTTAGAAAAATGATGGGAGGCATCACCTTCCCCAACATCAAACTGCACAACAAAGTGGCAGTAATAAAAAACAGCATGGTACTAGAATAAAGGAAGGCCTGCAGACCAATAGAATAGAGTTGAATAGAATGACATCACTCTCAAATATATGATCACTTAATTTTTGATAAGGGAGCAAGAAATATGAAGTGGAGCAAGGAAAGCCTCTTTAACAAGTGGTGTTGGGAAAAAAAATTTTTTTTTAAAGTGGTGCTGGGAAAACTGGGCAGATACATGCAAAAAAAATGAGCTCAGACTTCTATCTAACCCCATGCATAAGAGTCATATCAAAATGGATTAAAAATCTCAATATCAGATTTGCCGTATTAAGGGCTCTTTCAGGGTTAGGAAAGAGTCATCCTGAACAGGATTGGCAGAACACTAGATGGAGGACAACCATGCGAACAAGCTGGCTTCCGGAAAGGATTCAGCACAATCAACCATATCCACACGATAACCAAGCTCATTGATGATTGTATGGAGCACAAGATGCCGTTCTGTCTCATGTTCATTGATTTAAAGAAAGTCTTTGATTCTGTGGAGACTGAAGCAGTCATCAAAGCCCTAGCCAAACAGGGCGTTCAAACCCAATACATCAAGATCCTTCATAAGCTGTATTATGGATTCACCACCAGGATCTCACCATTCTACAAGGAAATGATCATTGATGTCAAAAGAGGGGTTCGACAGGGTGATACCATTTCACCAAAACTCTTTAGTGCCATCCCTCGAGAACATCATGCGGCAATTAGAATGGGAAGGAATAGGAGTGAAGATAGATGGTCGGCAACTATACCACCTCCGCTTTGCTGATATCGCTTCTAATAACACCAAGCATTAGCCAAGCAGCACAAATGCTGACTGACTTCGACCGAGAATGTGGAAAGATAGGTCTACAGCTGAATCTAAACAAAACTATGTTCATTAAAAATGAACTAGTTTCAGAGGCCCCATTCACTCTCAATGGAACAGACATCTCTGAATGCAGCAGTTATGTGTACCTAGGTCAAAAAGTCAACATGATGAAAGACTTAAAACCTGAGCTGTGCAGGAGGAAGAGAGCGGTATGTAATGCCTTCAAAGGTATCGAAGAAATAGCTAAAAGGACAAAGAACCTCTGACTCCAGGCACATCTCTTCGACTCCACCATTCTCCCTGCATTAACATACGCCTCAGAGACCTGGGCCCTATGAAAGCAGGATGAGAATGCTATTCGGGTCTCCCAGAGAGGAATCAAAGAGCTATGCTTGGAATATCACGCCTCACTCAAGTGAGAGAAGGAATCCAGAGCTCAGACCTCCGTCGCTATTCCAGAATCTGGGACGCTGTCTCGTTTGCCAAGGCATCGAAAATCAGATGGGCTGGACATGTAATGCGATTTGAAGATGACCACTGGACTAGAGCCGTTATCGACGGGATGTCAAAAGACCACATGGCCGCCCACCTACAAGATGGTCAGACTTCTTTGTCAAGACCCTGAAGGAACGGTTTGAGGCTCTTCGTATTTCTGAAGCAAGCAGATGCCATTCGGCTACATTGGCACATGATAGGGTTCAATGGAAATGTTACTGGCGCCTGCTCAAGCAAATTGATGAATAATGGAATTCAAGTGATCAAGTGAAGTGGTCAATATCAGACCTGAATCTATAAGATCCAAGGAAGAAAGCATAGGCAAAACCTTCCACAACAATAAAGCTTAAGGTATCTTCAAAGATGAAACATCACTGACCAAGAATGTGGAAGTAAAGATAAACAAATGGGACTACATGAAACTAAGAAGCTTCTACACCTCCAAAGAAATGGTGAACAAGTTACAAAGACAGCCTTCAGGCTTCCTTCTGACACCACAAAATCACTGCTGTGCCTCTGACCAGTCTCCAATGACCCAAGACTAAATCTCTCAAGAAGTTAAATTTAGGTACTTAGGTATGTTAAACTTAGGCTAATTCCTAATTTTGGAATTAGGTACATGGGAGCCACACCAACAAACCACCTCTGGCTCAACCATACAAGCTCAATTACTGGCCATGCTCCAGAAACCCATAAATAAACCTCAAAGGAGAGAAGCTCATTCACTGACTGTGATTGAGACTCATATATAAACTCAAAAGAGATCAAAAACAGTCTGTCAGGCTGAGTCAACTGGGGCACCCTGGAGAAGGAGGGGTTTGGGTCTGGCCAAGCCCAGCCAAGCCCCAACAGCCAAAAACCTTCACATTCCACAATCACCACCATATTCAAGGTCAAACTTCTCTGCTCGGACAAGCCCCATCCAAAATTAAGCTGCTGAAAATCTCAGATCTTGTGACTGAAATCTCCAGGCTTTTACAGAGTTGGGACTGAGCTACCTCCCCCAAATTCACTGTACTGGAAGGCCAGTAGTCATGCTCATGCCCCAAAGCCAACACCCAGTTAAAAATTTCACTTCAACTTTATCACCCTGTTAAATATTTTGGGGTTCCTGGGCATGCAGCTGTTACAATATTGATATGCCATCATTATAAGATATATTCTGTAATAGGCTATGTAAAGTAATTAATGCCTACTAAGGGAGCAAGCTTGGGGCGGGGGAATCCTTGGTGGTAGTAAGAGCACATTGATGGTGGCAAATACTGAGTACCTAAAACAAAAGTATTGTGAACAACTTTGTAATTCACAGTGTTTAAAGATAAAAAGGAGAAAAAAAATAAAGAAAAGCAGATCTAAGACCAGAACAGTGAGAAACACTTGTGTCAGGCACAAAATTAAGGGGAAAAATCAATAATCACAACTAATTTTTAAATAGCTTACTGATATTTAATTCTTATACCATAAGATTCACCATTTTAAGGAATACATTTTCATAGTTTAATTTACCACAAGGTTAGTAACCATCACCACTAATTCTAGAAAATGTTCATTTATTCATCCCAATGAAAGCCTAGTCTCATAAGTATCTGCCCAATCCCTGACAGGAATGGCTCTACTTTACCTCTACTAATTTGCTTCATCTTGGTATTTGATATATATGTAACCATAAAATATAAGATCATTTGTTTTTGGCTTCTTTCATTGAAATGGTGCATCATGCTAACAATAACAAAGTTGTAGCACAATTGATACCACACAACTTTTCAAGAATAAATAATATTTTACAATATTCTATTATATATCTATGTCAGGTGTCAATACAGTCTCAACTAATGACATTTAAACTGTTCCAGATTGTCTATTTTGTCTATTGCATTAACATTAGTGTGTAAGGTTTGTGGGGGGGTGGGCACCTCGGGGTGCTCAGGCCTTATTCCTTGCTTTGTTCTCAGGGATCCCTCCTGGCAAGGCTCTGGGGACAATATGGGATACCAGGGATTGAACCTCAGTCAGCTGAATGCAAAGCAAGTGCCCTATCCACTGTACAATTGTTCCAGACCCAAGTATGCAAGTTTTCACATAAATATGTTTTTAATTATCTTGGGTATATATTTAGGAATGGAAATGCTGGATCATATTATAACTCCATTTATAATCTGTGTAACCAGAAACTGTTATCTAAAGTGACTGCACCACTTCAGAGTCCTACCAGCAATATATCAGAATTCCAAAGTCTCCAAATCTTCACCTGTTGGGGTACACGGGGTGCCCCGACAAAATCTGGGAGCAGAATCAGGGAATTTCTTTCTGTCCCAGGGGATCAGCAGCCAGCAGACAGAGAAAGATGCGAGAATTCTGAAGAGATTCAAAAGGTTTTACTCACACTTGTTCTGGTATACAATTCAACAATAGGAACACTCTAGACTTTATGTTCCTAGTTGGGCCCGGCCATGTGAAGGTTTAGAATCCTAGGCCAAGATGGCTGCTACCATATGCTAAGGCCCAACAGGGAAGATGAACAGAGAGGAAAAAAAAAGCCCTTTCTCCTTTCTCCTAGCTTATTTTATAGATAGAAGCCTGTCAAAAACTTCCAGCCCAGTCATGATGATATCTAGAAAGGAAGCTAGATAAATGACTGTATTGAAATGCAGATTTCCAGGTGGGCCCTTTGGCTTCACAATGCCATGGCTGACTCCCTGAGATAAGATCTCCACAGCAGAGTGGGGAGGGGCTGCATCTCTGAACTAGAAAGCAGTTCAGAATGTAATCTGTAGAGAATGGCATTAATACTTCTTACCATGAATATATAGCCATCTGATTGCAGACTCTAGATCCCACTAAGGTCCAAGATCCATCAGAATAATTAACTTTGGCATTACCTTTAGAATCAAAGACACATCAGTTTGCCTGGAGGCACACTGGCATGTCTCTTTGAACTAAGAGGACTGATTACATTATGGTTGATCCAACGTGGCCAAGAACTCTTGTAATATCTACATGTATGTCCGTCGCGGGAACCCATGGGAGTAGGAAAAGTACTGAACTGGGGCAAGCAAGATTTATAGTAAGAATATTTATGCCATATAAATTTATAAATCAATAAATCAATCCAATTCTGCCCAATGTCCTATTGTGTCTGCTCCAGAGATTCCCAAAAGGCAATTAGCAGCTCTTCACATAAGCTAAGTATAGCAGGAGCCTAAGGCTCAATAGGGTGTGTCACCCAACAACTCTCCATGTTTAATTTACTAAACTAAAATTGAAAAAATACAAAATTTGGGCTAACACATACAGAAAATTAACACAAAAAGGAACAATTCAAATTGTAAAAGCAATATTACATGTTGCTCCAGGATCCTAACTTGATTCTGGACCCAAAGCAAAATTTGTGACAAAGAGTTTTTAGATGTCTGATTATAATGGACTGTAGTTTGCACTGTCCATAATTAGTGAGAATCAACTTGCCATATTTTAAATAAAGTCACGTGTTTGGAACAAAGTCTGAAGAACTGCTTCTAAAACAGCAACAGCGGTGATCATGGGAATGAGTCTTTAGCGAGTAATGATCAGGAACTCGATGAATTACTGGATCAGGTATCAGGAACACTGGTATAGCCATCTTGCAAGGCATCTTCAGCAAAGGAACACTGGCACCAGTAACCATACCCATAATTTAATCTTAAGCAAGACAAAACACTTTCCAAGATTAACCACAAATAGAGATTTTAGGACTTTGGCAAGAATGCAAGTCTAGGATGAAGAGAAGAACATAAAGAAGCTCCAACACGGTTGGAGCAGTGAGATAAGTATGAGAATTGATGGATCCAAAATTGATGAGTCTAGTAGATCAGCAATGGAGATGATGAATCCAATAGAGGTTTGTAGTGGTCAGAAATTGAGAAGGTAATAGTTTAGACATAGCATAAACCCAACATTAATCACAAACATAATGGTGGCCACCACACACACACACACACACACACATTTGATCAACCAGTATATTACAGCTGTATATAATACCCATCTAGGGTGATAAATGGTAATGAATCAAGCGCTTCATGAACACAAAGCCGGCAAATATGATGGTGAGAAAGTTTCCTTTCCTGTGAATAGAAATCTTAGAAAAAATATCATTTTTTCAAATTATTAACTGTTTTATAGTGAGCACTGTTTTAAGAGTCTCAGAGTATTGAGCACCATAGTGCAAGTCTACTGCACTCCAATGTCTTATCCTATGAACAGAATAATTAGTAAAACTTTTTTCATTAATTTGGCAGATTTTTTGTAATGAGAACTGTAATGAGAGTTCAAAACATTACACATCATAGAAGGAATCTGTAACAGCCAAGTTCTTTTTCTGCAAATACCTGTATGCAAAAACATTAAAAAAAAAGGAAACTATCATTAATACTTGAAACATTGTGACATTGAGCACTATGCTCAGAATCCACCCTTTTTCCACCTTTTTTTAAAGAAAGAGTTTATCTCCAGATAAAACATCAACAGGCTGAGTACATCGAAGAAAATATAGGAAAAACATTTCATGAAATTGAAGCTAAAGACATCTTCAAAGAATGACGAAAGACTAACAAAACAGCTAGAAGAAAAGATAAACATATGGGACTATCACTTCATCACTTGACATCCCATTATTCGTCGATTTGCTCGAGCAGGCGCCAGTAATACTTCCATTTGACCCTATCACGTGCCAGTGTAGTTCAATGGCATCTAGTTGCTTCAGGAATACAAAGAGCCTCAAACTGTTCGTTCAGGGTCTTGATGAAGAAGTCTGACCATCTTGTAGGTGGGCGGTCAGGTGATCTTTTGACATCCCATGGGATCCAGTCAGTAACGGCTCTAGTCCAGCGATCATCTCCAAATCGCATTACATGTCCAGCCCATCTGATTTTCGATGCCTTGGCAAACGAGACAGCATCCCTGACTCTGGAACAGCGATGGAGGTCAGAACTCCGGATTCCTTCTTTCACTTGAGTGAGGAGTGATATTCCAAGCATAGCTCTTTCGATTCCTCTTTGGGAGATCCAAATAGCATTCTCATCCTGCTTTCGTAGGGCCAGGGTCTCGGAGGCATATGTTAATGCAGGGAGAATGGTGGAGTTGAAGAGATGTGCCCGGAGCTGGAGGTTCTTTGCCTTTTTTTGTTATTTCTTCGATGCTTTTGAAGGCATTCCATACCGCTCTCTCCCTCCTGTGCAGCTCGGGTTTTAGGTCATTCATCATGTTGACTTCTCAACCTAGGTATACATAACTGCTGCATTCAGAGATTTTTGTTCCATTGAGAGTGAATGGGGCCTCTGGAACTAGTTCATTTTTCATGAACATAGTTTTGCTGATTATATGGGACTCTATTAAGACATATATGGGTGAGTATTCTTTCCCATTCTGTGGACTATATGCTGACATGTATGGGACTATATGAAGCTAAAAAGCTACTGCAACCTCAAAAGAAACAGTGACCAAGATACAAAGAGACTGCACAGAATGGGAAAAAATACTCACCCAATACCCATCTGATAAGAGGTTAATATCCAGGATATATCAGGCACTGGTAGAACTTTACAAGAAGAAAACATACAACCCCATCAAAAAATGGGGAGAAGAAATGAACAGAAACTTCAGCAAGGAAGAAGTTTGAATGGCAAAAAGACATATGAAAATATGCTCATCAGGGTCATTTTGTTTTGTTTTGTTTTGTTTTGTTTTTTCATTTAACTCTTTTTTTTTAATTTTTTTATTTTTAAAATTACAAAGATATACAATTAAAAAGTTCATATTTGGGTTTTGGTCAAACAGTGTTGCAGCACCCATCCTGCCACCAGTGCCCATCTCCCACCACCAACGTCCCGGTTCCCTCCCCCTCCCCAGCCCTGCTCCATGGCAGGTTCTTTATTTCTTTCCATTTTTCTCTCTTTCTCTTTTCCTTCCCCTCCAGACTATGGATTACAGAACATACATTAAAGGGTTGTCATGTGTATCTTTTGCCTCTATTTAATGCTCAGTTCTAGGTTGGCATTAGTACCCTCAACAATTGTTAGCACACTGTTCCATTCTCTGTCTTACCTAGCCTCTGAATCTCATCAGGGTCATTTTGAACTCTCACACCAGCCTGACTCCACCTCAGGTAACCTACCTCCCTGGGGTGTGCGGCTGGCCGGGACCGCATTGAATCTGTATAAAGCTCTAGGGAGTATTACCATTTTGATAATGTTAATCCTTCCGATCCATGAGCAGGGAATATGTCTCCATTTCCTCAGGTCATCTTTTACTTCCTGAAGTAACGTTTTGTAGTTTTCTTTGTAGAGATCCTTTACATTCTTTGTCAAACTGATTCCTAGGTATTTGATTTTCTGCGGCGCAATTGTGAATGGGATAGTTTCTTTAATGTCCCTTTCTTCTCTTTCGCTGTTTGCATATAGGAAGGCCATTGACTTTTGGGTATTGATTTTGTACCCTGCTACTCTACTATAAGAATGTATTATTTCTAGGAGCCTCTTGGTAGAGAGTTTTGGGTTTTCCAGGTATAATATCATGTCATCTGCAAATAGTGATAACTTGGCTTCTTCCCTTCCTATCTGGATGCCCTTAATGTCTTTTTCTTCCCTGATTGCTATGGCAAGTACTTCCAGTACTATATTGAATAGAAGTGGTGAGAGTGGGCAGCCTTGTCTTGTCCCTGATCTTAAGGGGAAGGCTTTCAGTTTTTCCCCATTGAGAATGATGCTTGCTGTGGGCTTGTAGTAGATGGCCTGGATTATCTTGAGGAAGGTTGGTATAGAGACAGACGTGTAGACCTATGGAATAGAACTGAGTATCCTGAAACACATTCTCAAATATACAACCACTTAATCTTCGATAAAGGAGCAAAAAATATTAAGTGGAGCAAAGAAAGCCTCTTCAACAAATGGTGCTGGGAAAACTGGGCAGCTACGTGTAAAAAAATGAACTTAGACCTCCTTCTAACACCATGTACAAAAAGTCAGATCAAAATGGATTCTAGATCTCAACATCAGGCATGAATCTATAAGGTACATCGAAGAAAACATAGGAGAAACGCTCTACGACATCGAAACGAAAAGTATCTTTAAAGACGACACACCACTGACCAAGCAAATGGAAGCAAAGATAAACAAATGGGATTATATAAAACTAAAAAGCTTCTGCACCTCAAAAAGAAACGGTGACCAAGATACAAAGACAATCCACAGAGTGGGAAAGGATATTCACCCAATACCCATCTGACAAGGGGTTAATATCCAGGATATATCAGGCACTGGTAGCACTCCACAAGAAAAAAACAGCCAACCCCATCAAAAAATGGGGAGAAGAAATGAACAGAAGCTTCCAAAAAAGAAGAAATTCGAATGGCCAAAAGGCATATGAAAAAGTGCTCTTCATCTTTAATCATCAGGGAGATGCAAATCAAAACAACAATGAGGTACCATCTCACACCACAGAGACTGGCACACATCCAAAACAGCAAGAACAACTGGTGCTGGCGTGGATGTGGGGAAAAAGGGACTCTGATCCACTGTTGGTGGGAGTGCCGACTGGTCCAGCCCTTTTGGAAAACAATATGGGCATTCCTCCGAAAACTAGATATTGAGCTCCCATTTTATCCAGCAATAGCACTCCTGGGAATATACCCGACAGACCGAAAAACACATAGCAGAAACACTATCTGTACTTCTTTATTCATCTTTGCACTATTCACTATAGCTAGAATCTGGAAACAACCTAAATGCCCTAGAACAGAGGACTGGCTAAAGAAACTGTGGTTCACCTACACTATGGAATACTATGCAGCTGTCAGAAAAGATGAAATTATGAAATTTACCTGTAAATGGATGAACATGGAGACTATCATGCTAAGTGAAATTAGTCAGTAGGAAAAGGACAGATATAGAATGACTGCATTCATTAATACGACATAAATAGATACCAGTGTTTTACTAAATGTGGGAAATGGTAATGGCAGATTAAAACTCACCATTGAATATACACAAAGAGACTTAAGTGATAAACTCTAAATATCTGCAGGGCTAGCCACAATGTGTAAAATAAGAGGGAGAGAGATGCAGAGACAGAGAGAGAGACAGAGAGAGAAAGAGAGGAAACTGGGGTACCAGCTATTAGGGCAGCATGGGGGCGGGCGGGAGGGGTGGGGTACATTGGTGGTGGAAATGGGGCACTGGTGGAGGGATGGGTGCTGGTATACTGTATTACCAAGAACCAATTATTAACACCTTTTTAATTGTATGTTTCACGGTGGTATAATAAAAAAATTTTTTAAAAATAAAATAAAAAAATGGTAAAAAAAATATTATGCAGCTGTCAGGAAAAATGAAGTCATGAAATTTGCCTACAAATGTATGGACATGGAGATTATCATGCTAAGTGAAATTAGTCAGAAGGGAAAGGACAGATATAGAATGACTGCAGTCATTTGTGGGATATAAATATATACCAATGCTCTACTAATTGTTGGAAACGGTACTCCAAACTAAAACTGAGCATTGAATGTAGGCAAAGGTATAACCCCTCAATGTCTATAGGGCAAGCCACATATGTAAGAGGGGAGAGAGAGAGAGGGAGGGAGGGAGGTAAGGAGAGAGGGAGGGGAGAGAGAGAGGGAGGAGGAGAGGGAGAGGGAGAGGAAGAGGGAGAGAGAGCAGAGGGAGAGGGATAGGAAGAGGAGAGGGAAAGGGAAAGGGAGAAGGAGAGGAGGAGAGAGAGAGGGAGAGGGAGAGGGAAAAGGAGGGAGAGAAAGTGCCGGCTAAGAGGCAGGATGGAGGAGGGAAGGAAATCTGGGGACACTGATGGTAGGAAATGTGCACTTGTGGAGGGATGGGTACTGGAACATTGTATGACTGAAACCCAATCATGAACATCTTTGTAATTGTATATTTTACCCTTATATATTAGCTCCCAGTTCTGGAGGTGGGAAACTGACCCAGAATAATCCAGCTAGCTTGTTAATCACCCTCATTTAATCAGGTATATTCAGGCAGATATATGCTGCTTCAGGGAGGCTGTAAAAATGAGCCTGCTTCCCACTGGTACAGCTATATAAGAAAACAGCCAACCCCATTAAAAAATGGGGAGAAGAGATGAACAGAAACTTTGACAAGGAAGAAATTCGAATGGCCAAAAAGGCATATGAAAAAATCTCATCATCACTAATCATCAGAGAGATGCAAATCAAAACAACAATGAGATATCACCTCACACCATAGAGACTAGCACATATCCAAAAGGATAAAAGCAACAAGTGCTGGCGTGGATGCGAGGAAAAGGGGACTCTCATACATTGTTGGTGGGAATGTCGACTTGTACAACCTTTCTGGAAAACAATATGGACATTCCTCCAAAGACTAGAAATTGAGCTCCCTTTTGACCCAGCCATACCACTCCTGGGAATATACCCTGGGAAGCCAAAAACACACAGCGGAAACACAATCCGCACTTTTTTTTTCATAGCAGCACTATTCACAATAGCCAGAACCTGGAAACAACCAGCATGCCCGAGAACTGATGACTGGATAAAGAAACTGTGGTACATCTACACAATGGAATACTATGCAGCTGTCAGGAAAAATGAAGTTATGAAATTTGCCTATAAATGGATGGACATGGAAAAGATCATGTTAGGTGAAAATAGTCAGAAGGAAAGATAGAGATATAGAATGACTGCATTTATTTGCATGACATAAATATGTTTATATGTATATATATATATATATATATATATATATATATATATATATATACATATTATGACACCAAAATCCAATGTCAGGTGAAACGTGGATCAGGAGGTCTTACCAAAATTGGAAATTACCGCAAATGTGTAGGAGTCAGAGGTTAGGTAAGACAGAGAAGGGAACATGTGTGAATAAATGTCGAAAGGGCTAATACCAACCTAGAACTGAGCATTAAATAAAGACAAAAAATGCACATGATGGCCTCTAAGTGTATGTAGTGCAACCCACAATGTGTAGAGAGAGAGGAAGAGAGAAAAGAGATAAAGAACCTGCCATTTAGGCAGGCTATGGGAGGGGGAGGGAATTGGGGACATTGGTGGTGGGAAATGGGCACTGGTGGAGGCGGGGGTGCTGGAACACTATGTGACTGAAACCTCTAAAAATGAACAATGTTGTAATTGTATATCTCACGGTGGTATAATAAAATATTCAATAAAAAATGAGCCTGCTTCCAAACTGTGGAGCTGTTGGCAAAATTCAATTCCTTGAAATTATTTGTCAGATTAAGTTTCCATTTTCTTGCTGGCTTTCAGTCTTGGATTGGTCCTTATTCCTGGAAGCTTCCAAAATGATTTTTTCATCGTAATCCCCACTCCAGCATGGCCAGGCCAAAATCTAAACGCACTTTGACTTTTCTGATTTTCCTTTCTGCATCTCTCTCCCCTTTATTTTATTTATTTTTGTTTATTTAGGGGTCACATCCAGCAATGTTCAAGGGTTGCTCCTGGCTCTGCACTCAGGAATTACTCCTAACAGTGCTCAGGGAACCATATGGGAAGCCAGGAATCAAACCCAGGTCAGTCACATGCAAGGCAAAAGCTCTACCACTATACTATCATTCTGGACCCGCTCTTCTTTCTTTCAAAACATTTGTAATTGCTGTTTTAAAATGTTAGACTAAATTCTATATCTGAACTTTCTCAGGGACACTTAATTTTTGTTTCTGTAATGGGTCACACTTCCCTGTTTCTCTGAATTACCATAGAGTGTTAAAGACTACATTTTAAGTCATTTAACATGGTAATCTGGTAATCAATTCTACCCCTATCCCAAAGTGCTGTTGTTGCTTTTTAGTGCTATTTGTGCTATTGGTGCTATTTCCCATTTCTGGGTTAATTCTATGAAACCTGCTCTCTTTACTGTGAGCAGGCATTTGATTAGAAATCAACAAGTGGTGATACAGATATTTCCTTGAATGTCTAGAACCAGTATGCCTCACAGCCATTCATGAGGGGCTCTACCTGACTCAATCCACTGAGAATGCTTTCTATGCTCTGATAAGCAGTTTAACATTAGCCTTATCTTCCTGCTTGTACAGTGTCTCAATGTCAGCCAGAGGAAACAATTTCTTTACTGTGCATGTGCATGTTTCTGGGGACTTACATTCCTGGGAATATGTTAAAGCGTAGATAGCTCCTATTTCCCAATTACTCTTTTTTAGGTTTTGTTTTTTCAGATCCAGGGATCAAAGCCAAGTTCATACGAGGAAGTCATAAATGCTACCACTGAGCCATATTCTTCCTCCCCCCCCCCCAATTACTGCTTTTAAGTTTTGGGGACACCATTTTTCTAACCTCTACTGGTAGAATCACTCCAAACAGTTTTGATGCTAACAACTTCCACTGCTTTGTTTGGTTCTGGTTTTTTTTCCTCTTAATAGGGGTCACCCACAACAGTGCTTGGTGGGGATGCTCACTGGTGGTATGGGCCCAATGATTGAGTGCTTGGACCTAAAGGTAACTCTGAAAGATACTGGTCAGGATGGGAATGTGAGGCACGTGATGTCAAGGATCCAACTCAGAACCTCACATAGTTAGGCATGTGTTCTACTACTTGAACCATCTCCTATTCCTCTCACCAGCTACTGTTTTGACAAAAGGTCTAAGGTTGTATACAAAGACAGGTCATACACATAGCAGCACTTTGCTGAGAATAGGGCACTTGAATATCTCTAAACTTGTCTACTATAGTAATTTTTAGTTTTCAGGGCTACTATGGTTCTAAGAGGAATCATGAGAATCATTTCAAATGCCACTAAATACACTATCTTCATCAAGATTCAGTCTTTTTCTTGGATATCTCCAAGTCCTTGGCTATTTTCAAAATCTAAAATAGTTTATTTTTGACAATTTTTGCCTCATTCAATATAATTTTGTTCTCACAGCTATTTTGAGGAGAAGATTTACAGATCTTTACTCCAAGATTCCTGATGCAGTTCTAAAAGAGAGGATATGCCTTTTAAAATAAAAATTAGGAACCAGAGAGATAGTACAGAGATTAAAATTTTGCCCTACACATGGCCAGGCCCCCCATTCTCTCCCCAGTACTGCATGTGGTCACTAGAGCACCACCAGAAGAGATTCCTAAGCACAGAGTCAGGAGTAAACCCTGAGTACTACCAAGGAGATCGTCCCAAAAAATGACAAAAAGAATTAAAATGCAATAAAAATTCATAATAAGTGCATCAAAATTTTAATTAATACTTGATTATTAACAATGTCATATCAAGTCATAGTGAATTTGGCCTCAAAAGGAAAATCCAGTAATATGGATCCTTTATTTAAAAAACAGTCTTTTGCAAATAGATTCTTTACATAATTTTTATATACTAAACTTTAGTGCAATAATCACACTCATTGCTGTAGGGCTTGAGGAACCATATTTAGAGCCTGAGATTGAACCCAAGTAAACTGCACACAAAGCAAGAGCCGTAACCCATGTACTACTCTCTGGTCTTTGATTCCCTCTTAAGATTTCTACCTAACAAGTCCCTCTGAATGGTGATTATCCAGGCTGTTGCAGGACTCCTCTAAGAGCCTCTGCATCTGCTCTGGATTGCCTCCTGCAAATCACTTCGTAGATAAGAGGGTAGTCTAAATGTGGCAGTTTATCTGACCATGTATTCTGTACTAGCTGGTATAAATATTCTCTCATGCTACCACAAAAATCGTGGAACTAGCTAGATCTTACCAGCATATTTGCCTGGCCACGTTGGATCTCTAAGTAATTAGACCAGAGAGAAATGCTGTTTGCCTCCAAGCAAGCAAGCATGACTCCCTGATAACTCAAAGACAACTAAAATACAAAACTACGAGACTCTTGTGAAGGCCTGGAGAAATATTCAACTGGCATTAGTATTAGTCTTTGGTACAGAGACATGCCATCTCAGAAACCCCCCTTCTCTACCCTATAAAGGCATTTCCAGGCAGATCTTGGCTCAAAACATTAGCATATAATAGGGCCTAGGTGAGGTGCTGAGAGAAATTACCTAAGGGCATTTAACCTTTCCTGCTTCCCATAATAGTGGGAGGTCTGAGTTGCAGGGGTATAAAACCAGCCTGCTTCCTCTCTCTTGCTCCTTTCCTCTTTTTGCCATTTTGGCTTCCCTTGGCATTTTGTTTCTCCCTACTCTCCATTCTCTGTTGGGCCTCAACACGTGGTGGCAGCCATCTTGGCCTACAAGTGGCTGGGGCCTAGCTGGGAACCCAGAGTCCAGAGGTTTTCCCTGCTCTTGGATTGTATATTGGAACCTGTGATAAGTAAAGCCTTTTAAAACTGCATCGGATTCCTGAGTCTTCATCCATTCCCCGCCAGCTTTAGAGGTAGAAGGGAACTCACTTCCTGGCACTGTTGGGGACCCCAGGGGCGCTCCCCGACACCAGGCCACACATTTGATTTTTGTAAATTTCTCCAAACTAAATTGCTAGCCATTACTCATCTAGATCACTAGATCACTAGACATCCTGTTGTTCATCGATTTCCTCTAGCAGGCGCCAATAACATTTCCAATTGACCCTATCACGTGCCAGTGTAGCCCAATGGCATCTGCTTGCTTCAGGAATATGAAGAGCTTCAAACAGTTTGTTCAGGGTCTTGACAAAGAAGTCTGACCATCTTGTAGGTGGGCGGCCACATGATCTTTTGACATCCCGTGGGATCTAGTCGGTAATGGTTCTAGTCCAGCGGTCATCTCCAAATCGTATTACATGTCCAGCCCATCTGATTTTCGATGTTTTGGCAAATGAGACAGCATCCCTGACTCTGGAACAACAATGGAGGTCGGAACTCCAGATTCCTTCTCTCACTTGAGTGAGCTGTGAGAGAATACTGATATTCTCTCATGACTGATATACTTGGAATAATGATACTTTATTCCAAGTATAGCTCTTTCAATTCCTCTTTGGGAGACCCGAATAGTGGTCTCATCCTGCTTTCATAGGGCCCAGATCTCTGAGGCGTATGTTATTGCAGGGAGAACAGTGGAGTCGAAGAGATGTGCCCAGAGCCAGACAGGTTCTTTGTCTTTTTTAGCTATTTCTTTGATGCTTTTAAAGGCATTACATGCCGCTCTCTTCCTCCTGCACAGCTCAGGTTTTAGGTCATTCATCATATTGACTTCTCGACCTAGGTACACATAACTGCTGCAATCAGAGATGTCTATTCCATTGAGAGTGAATGCAGCCTCTGGCACTATTCACTTCTCATGAACATAGTTTTGTTCAGATTCAGCTGTAGACCTATCTTTCCATTCTCAGTCTCAGTCAGCCAGCATTTCTGCCGCTTGGCTAATGTTTGGTGTTATTAGAACAATGTCATCAGCAAAGCAGAGGTGGTGTAGTTGCCGACTGTCTATCTTCACTCTCATTCCTTCCCATTCTAATTGTCACATGATGTTCTCGAGGGTGGTGCTAAAGAGTTTTGGTGAAATGGTATCACCCTGCTGAACCCCTCTTTTGACATCAATGATCACTTCCTCGTAGAATGGTGAGATCGTAGTGGTGAATCCATAATAGAGCTCACGAAGAATCTTGATGTATTGGGTTTGAAAACCCTGTTTGGCTAGGGGCTTCAAAACCACTTCCCTCTCCACAGAATCAAAGGCTTTCTGTAAATCAATGAACGTGAGAAAGAGTGGCATCTTGAACTCCCTACAAACCTCAATGAGCTTGGTTACCGTGTGGATATGGTCGACTGTGCTGAAGCCTTTTCAGAAGCCAGCTTGCTCGCATGGTTGTCCTTCATCTAATGTTCTACCAATCCTGTTCAGGCTGACTCGAGTGAACAGTTTGTAGATGACGGACAACAAGCAAATGGGGCGATATTGCCAATGTCATGAATGTCTCCCTTCTTGAACAGTAGAACTGTCCTGCTGGTTTGCCATTGGGAGGGCACCTTGCCTTCAGACAGGCAACATGTGAAGAGCCGAGCCAGTGTATTGATGAGTACTGAAGGCAGATTCTTCAGGTGTTCGGGTCTGACTTTGTCTGGGCCTGGTGCTGTTCCCTTCTTTACCGACGAAATGGCATGTCTGATTCCATTGAAGGGAGAATGTTGGGAACGACATATCCATCCTGTGGAATTTGGTATATGGGCAGGTGGACATGGCTATTAAAGAGATCTGAGTAGAAGTTATGGATAATCTTCTCCATTGCCTTTCTGGAAGATGTGATAGATCCATCAGGACGTCGAAGGGCAGTCATCCTGGTCTTATAATTGATGAAGGACAGGTGAGCATTGTGAACACTTTTCCCGGCTTCTGCTGCATCTTCCAATATGTCTTCTCTTCTCTCTTTGAGGTCTTACTTTATGACTTATCTGCACTGCTTTGCGAGCGTGGATGTTAGCATTTGGTTGCCTGAGGCTCGCGCCTTGCCACGCTGGCAAAATGAGCTTGAGAGTTTTTGAAGACTTTTCTTTCTTCCCAACCCTGAAAGAGCCCTTAATATGGCAGCACTAAGAAGGACAAACAAGGAGTGCCTGATAAAATTTCAAGGCCAAACTAGGCTGCCAAAACCAAGAATGACTAAAATGACTGTCTGTACTTTCAATGCATGTACGCTGGCATTGGAAGCATATATCGAGGACCTGATGGTGCAAGCGCAAAAGATCAAGTACAACATCATTGGTCTGACTGAGATGAGGAGGTGTCAACCACATCACGCTATTTTTGACACCAGAGAGATATGAGACCACGAGAGCCGGAAGTTGCTCTCGTGGTAAGTGGGGTGGAGGGGGTTCAACGGAGAGAGCTGGTATCTGCGCTCCTGGGGTATCTCAGGCCCGAGTCCACCATCCCGATAGAGCCTCAGAGGAACCCAGAGGACTAAAGGACTTTTAGTTATTACTCATATTACATTATAATATTTTTTGCTTTGTTAAAACCCTAAAGTCTAACAGAAGCATCTGAGTGTAAAGCTTGGGAGTAAAAGAATATAGTAGTTTTATTAGATTAACTACATAAATCTTCTAGTAGAGGAAAATTAGCTCATTGAATATAAAAATCATTACTAGTGGTCCATTAGTTAATATAATGTAGTGCCTTTTTTTTAAAGTACATGCTAGAGTATTTAGGAAATTAAATATGCTTGATTTTTTCTGTCATATAAATGTCCTAAGATATTTTGCAACACTGATAGCAAATGCATCAACTTGGAAATGTCCATACAACCGAAATTACTCTTTGCATGATTTCAATTCTCAAATTATATTTCCCTGAAAACAAACTGATATAAATATAAGAATTAGTGACAAAAACGTGTTTGACTACGAGGCAGTTTCCAACCTGAGAGGACAATTATTTGTGAGTTATAAAAGAATGCCTGTCTTGATGTGGTATTTTGAATGATTGGTTTCAAACAACTAAGTACAAAGAAAATTAATTCTGGATGAGTTACAATTACTTCTCCTATACTGTCATTTAATAGAGATAGTGTTTATATTATTTTTAGATTAGTACCGCAGTAATAGTCTGGTGAAGTATAGAAATTTAACTTTTCAATTAGGTGTCCATTATTATCTATTGTTTTATTGCCATTTCTTGTAATGCTTAACTCTGTATAGCATTTTTTTCACTATGCATATGAAAAACAGTTAAAAGTACTATATTATTATCAGTAGACTAAATCAATGGAATTGGAAGTGCACAGAGGCTGGTAAAACTGAAAAAGTAAGTCTTGGGATTGGTGTTGGAACAGTGTATGCCTGAAACTTAACTATGAATAACTTTTCAAATCATGATGCCTTTGTAAAAAATAAATTAATTTAGAAAAAAACAGGGCCAGAGTAATAGATCAATGAGATGAGCACATGCTTTGCATGAAGGAGTCTGGTTCAATACCTGGCACTGCAGGTTCTCCTAAGCACTTCAACGAGGGACCCAAAGCACAAATGTCCCCCAGCACCATTGGTAAGACCCCCCCAAAAAAAAAATTATCTATAGACAATATGACTACCTTAAAAGTTTTCATCACAAACAAAACGGTTCATTTGATAAATGCAGCTAGGTTCACAATTTATGAGCAATAATTTTTAGTATCAGTTATCAGTTATAAAAGTATACTTTATTCTGAAGTTTAGTGTTCTCCCAAAATCAGTAAGTTGAAAGCTAATCCCAAGTGATTAAGTAATAAGGGTAGAGTTCTCACCACTAGAACTCTTTATCAAGAGGTTGCAGATAGCTCCCTCACCCTTTCCCTGTAGATGATAGCAAGACTCTATCTAGGAACCAGAAAGCAGGCCCTTAAAGAAATAAATCTGCTAACACTATGATTCTGCACTGCCAAGCTGCCATAAATCTCTGCTGTTTATAAGTCATCCTGTCTGTGGTATTTTGTGATAGCATCCCACACCATGAAGGCAATATAATACTGCCACTATGTATAATATACATAAGCAAGTGCTTATATAAAAATAACCATAAAATGGCACATTCACAAAAATTCAAAAATAATATTAAGTTCTCAGGAATAATCTTAAATTCTCCATATTAGAAATATGGGAGAGTATATGGAACAAGCTTGCAAAGTGAGAAACCACACAGCATAATGGCAGGTAAAAGAGACAAGAACGCCAACCTCCTACATATGCCACCTTCCTACTGCCACCTGCTGTGAGTTCATCCACACTGCTATTATGTTCCCACCAGCCAGCAAACAAGCCAAAGAACCTCTTATTCAGATGATTGCTTTTTAACGGTGTGAAGGATAAAAAGTAGTGTAAGCAATGATCACTCTGGAGAAGAACTGAGCACTGAAAGGAGATAAAACGATACACATGATAACCTTTCAGTAACAGTTTTGCAAATCATGGTGCCTAAAAGGAGAGAGAGAAGAAAAGTGTCTGCCATAGAGGCAAGATGGGGGGAGGGCGGCAGGAGGGAAACTGGGGTTATAGGTGGCCGGAAATATACACTGATGAACGGATAGGTGTTGGAATATTGTATGACTCAAACACATTCATGAACAACTCTGTGACTATGTGTGATAGGGGGAAAGGCAGTATAAGCTATTGTTTGCAAACAGCTATACTTCCATGTCCCTCTCCTCCAGTCTCCACCTTTTCCAATAGACAAATTCTGGATTTCAGTTCATTGATTTCCCCACCTGTCCTACTGACAGATCCATGACTTCTGTGTTTCTGATCTCCAGTATTTAATAATCATATGGGTATACAAGAGCTCTCTCTCTCTCTGCCAAAAGGCATTTTTCCCTCCTCAAACCCAGTAATACCTTTAAGCCACAGGGTTCTCTCATGTTCCATTTTGCCTCAGAAATCTTTAGGGGTTCCTGATATTTCAACATTCCCCAAGGAAGGGGTATGTGGCTTTCACTTCTTTATTCATCATGGCTCAATTTGTCTCTCTTGTCACTTGTCTTCCCGTTCATCATGGAATTGCTTGAGCGGGCACCAGTAACTATCTTCATATGTTCTGTCTCATGCTAGTAGAGCTCAAGGCATCTGCTTGCTCCAGGAACATAAAGAACCTCAAGCCATTCCATCAGGTCATGGGAATGAGGTCTATAATTGTTACTGGCTTTTGGCATATCAAATATACGGCACGGGTAGCTTGCCAGGCTCTGCCCTGCAGGTGGTATACTCTTGTATCACCTCTGATCTCAAGCATTTATTGATTAACTGTGTGGCTGCTTGCAGCTGCGCGACCCAGGCTGTGATCAGCTCTTCTGCTGGGTGGAGTTCTGAAGAGAGAGGGGGCCCTCATGGAGTGGGGGTTCGTCTGGCTTCTTGCAAGGCTCTGCTGGGGTGGCAGGCCAGGGCTAGAACCCAACATCCCTCCCGGGCACCTCGTGAGCGGCTGGGCACAGGGAGAGCTGGTAGCAGCTCTGCCCCATGTCTGTGAGTCTCTGGATCAGCATACCTGGGCCGGACTTGAAAAAAGACTGCTGCAGGGTGGGTCTCGATGAGCTGCGCTGTGATCAGCTCTTCAGATTGGTGACTCTAGATAACCTCGGATCAAAACCAACCTGGTCAGCCTCCCTTCAGCTCCGACCATGGGGGCAGGCGCCAGCAGCTTTGGCTCAATTTGTTCTGAGGAAATTGTGGGGATGCCTGAAGAAGAACTTTCCTTCTGGTCCTTTTCCCACTAGCCAATAGGACCTACTGATAAAGACCCTTTTACTCCTTTCCTATTCCTAGTTTATCTCATAGTTTACACTGGATTCCTCAGGACCTGCAAGTTCCTTAGTTACATCTGAGCCCTAAGCTTCTAGAGCAACATTACCATTCACTGACAGAGAAACCACAGAACTGTAGCCATGGGTTGTTGTTTGGGGAAAGCTCTGACTACCAATGCAAGAATCTTCCACAGTGTCTGGTACTACCAGGCCTCCTAGCCACTCATAAATATATGCCGGCCAAGCGCTGATCTGAGTGCCCTATGTGGCTGCTCCTCACTAAGTAAAATGGTTTTCTTCACACATCCACACCCTTTTTCACATCATTACATGTTCTATTCAGCATGGAGGCCTTCATTGATCTCCCTACTTGATACAGCAATTCCTTTCCATATTTCCTTCCTCTGATTGTCTGCAAATCCCTATCCCTAATAAATGTTAAGTTGGTTTGTTTGTTTCAATTTCTTCTGTTTTTTAGGACATTGTTTTACCACTCTGCTTAATGCCTAGAAAAGCACCTGGGCATATAGAAACTCAAAGAAATATATTGAATCTGTTGGAGACAAAGCCAAACTAGTTAAAGGCTGTCAAGACACATTCTACTCTGCCTATACTGCAATAAGGAAGAAATACTAATGAGAGTTGAGCTCAGTTTCAATCCCTGTAGAAGTGGTTGATTACTTCAAAGGAAGAAGGAGGCAGTCAGAATGAGGAACAGGAGATGGGAGTTCACTCTCAACTCTCTCTTTCTCTCTCACTCTCACTATCTATCTATCTATCTATCTATCTATCTATCTATCTATCTATCTATCTATCTATCTATCTATCTCCACTCCTTACGGTGCACTTCAAAGGATGGCTTACTCATCCTTGAGAAAGACAGACAGAACTCAAGGGGCATATGAAAAAAAATTAAACTGCATGTAAATGTTTTAAATAAAGGCTTAAGAAAACGTAAGAGATGGTTATTATCAGGTGTAAGCAAGAACAGAGGGTAAATTATTCACCCAGTTTTGAGTTTCCCAAAAAGGAATTCTGGGTCTTCATAGGGCCAGGGCCTTAGTCACTGGTAGTCATGCTAGAATTTTTTCAAGTCTCTTATTGGGGAGAGAGGGGGAGAATAAATTTATGTTGAAAAGCTGCAGTTCTTATAAGCCAAGATTGAGAACTAGGTAATCTTCTCCTAAAGGCTCCTAGAGGAGTCTCAATAAGTTTTATCAGTCAGTCTCTGTGGCCAGATGATTATTAATGAATGGAGAGAGGGGTAGCAGATGGATGGATGGATAATAGGTATAACAATTGGTGGAAAAGGGGCCAAAATTAACTGAAGGCATCCAAATTCAGATAGAAAGTGGAAACTATTTTCCCATGAAAGGAAAATCTTGAATTCTTTTTAAAAATGCTCTCATTCTTTGATATATATATATTTTTTTCTTTGATATATAAAAATCAAGTTACATTGCATTTTATAAAATGTAAATAATTTGTTGTAGAGAGCATTTTACTTGAGTTCATTAGAAAGCATCAGGATTTGTGAAAACTTAAGAGGAATGTCTACAGATCATCAGATATCAGGCAAAGGAACAAAGTCTTACAAAGAGTGAGAAACAAAACTCAAAGAGTGGAATTAATCATGTAGAAAAAGCAGTGTCCCTGCATAGCAAAGGAAACCACCAACAAACAAAATGGCAATCTATGAAATGAAAGAAAATATGGACAAATCATATATTTGAGAAGGGATTAATATCCAAATGTAGAAAGAATCCATAGACTCACTACAAAAAGAAAATAACCTGATTTTAAATGGGCAGGAACTCTGAACAGAGATTTTTTTCTTTTTCCCAAAGAAGGTAATCAAGAAAAACACAATTAAGGGGCCAGAGAGTAGGGGTTAATGTGCTGTCAGACATGCATCCAATCCCGAGTTGAATCCCCAACACTACAAATGGTCCCTGGACCACCAAGAGTGATGATGAGCCCAGAGCCTGAGAACAGAGCCTGAGCACAGAGCCAGGAGTAAGCACTGAGCATTGCCAGATATGTGCCAAAAAACAAACATACAAAAAGCAATTTAAAAGCTCTCTCAAATATTTCTGAGATGGCCAGGAGAGATAAGAGTTAACTTGGCTACTTCGGTGTAGTTGATCCCCTGAGATTGGATATATGGTGATCTCAGGCACATTAGGGTCTGAGAAACACTGCCTCCTTGAGCCCCAGCTTTGAACCACAGATACAGTTGGCCAAAAAATCACTGGGAAGGAGCCCTAGGATCTCTGAGCACCATTTGATATTTCCCTTACCTCCTCCAAAAAAAAAATTTATTCAGACATAGTAGGTATAGTAAGTCTCACATGTACTCAGGCAAACCCATGAGAAGAAACACATGCCTCTTCTAGGCATTTCCAATTCTGTATTAGATACTCATTCTCTCCTCTCTCTCTCTCTCTCTCTCTCTCTCTCTCTCTCTCTGTGTGTGCTCACTATTTATACTGCATATTAGAGACAGCTCCTGAGTTGCATATGAATCTCCAGCGGAGTTAATACTGTCTGTTCCTATTAACTATTTATTAATGAAACATCTATTGGTACTTCACTTTCTTTTTCCTTTTCTGGGAAGGCTGCCTCTGAGATGAGGAAGGGCCTTAACCCACTTTCCTCCCCTCCCGCCTCCAGCTCACACTCAGATCCAAAAAGCCCTGTTCCAGTGAGATCACAAGGCAGAAGCTGGTTCTCCAGGTTAACCACCTGATTCCAGTACCTCCCCAAAGGCATAGTTAAAGCAATTTGCATTTTCTCTGCACGTCACCCTTAGACTTGGCCAGTTTCTTTTCTCTTTACTTTGCCTTTTTGCATTACTACAAACATTAAAATCACAAAAGCCTTCTGGATGTAATTTGGATTCAAGGGTCCATTTGGGTTAGTGGACCCTTCTGTTCACCTGGCAAGAAGGATGTGCTTCTCATTTAAAAGAACCCCAAATTGCCAACTCAGGTATGATACATTGCTAGTGGCCCTCCCTGGGCTTGGAAAGAGCAATTCTGCAGGACCCTGAAGCTGAAAATTCATAAAAGTCAATCCACCTCCACAGGGAGACAGAGCTAGAGAGATTCCTACCACAGCATTAAAATCTCTAGAAAATGACTAAACACACCAATTCGTGTATTATACCAAGCCCTTAGATGCTATTCTTATCTCTCTTTCACAAACCACCAGCCCTGCAGTTCCCTCTCACTTGGCAGCAGTAATTCATTATAAAAGTGCCTGTGCTGGATTGGGGTTGTGCAGGCTCCCCTATTTTACTTTAATTGTCTGGGACTGTCAATTATGTAATAGCCAAAACAGGGAGTTGAATGGAATAGAAAGAGCAGATTCATAGCTCTTATATAAGCATTCATAAACCCTCCATAAGCTATGCTCCTAGTTTTGGATGCCGGGAATTACATAAGGTAGACTGAAAACAGTGATTCAGCAACCAGATTTATTCCTGACCTGAGAAAAGCTTCTTGCACTTCATTTGCTAGTCGACATTAACATGTCTTTTATTTGATGCAGAAAATAACCTTTAACAAGACTTACCTTTTCATTTACACATATAAAGTAGTATCCTGACAGTGCGGCTCAAGATCACTGCACAAAGAACCATCTCCTATGAGACCCTCTTAGGTACGTGACATAGAATAGATCCCTGATAAACATCAACTATTCTTTGCAACTGAACAAGAAAATGAACACATGGAACAAAATAGAGAACATGCTGTCATTCTTCAACTCCTCTCTTTTCCAATACTATTGCTGTCTCCTCACATTTCTTACCGTGTTTCTTTACCTTAAACCAGTGGAGCCACACCTCAGGCAATAAAGTGAGAAATTAAAAGAATCAGTGCTTTCCAGTGCTTCTCACAGCTGGCTAAGCATTAGAATTACCAAGGGAGTTTTTACCATCCTGAATGCCACAGTATCACCCAAAACCAATTAAAACAGAATACTGGGATGGGGATGGGGTAGAAGGGGGTGGGGAACGGTTTCAAGACTTCAGTTTATCTGACGCTTTCTACTTTTGTCTTTTACCTGAAAAAACTAACCATGAAAGTGAGCAGAGATTTTATTGGAAAGGAGGGAACCTTTCATGTCGGCAATTTATAATTACTAAGTTTTTATGCCTATAAAAAAACTATGTGATCGTCAGAAAGTCAAAGCATATTTTATTATTATCACTAAATAATCAACGACTTTCTACCAAGTTTCTTTCACAGCCCCCATCATTCATGTTCATGTTTTTGCAATGCCATGCAATGAATTCAGAGAAAGGGCCCCTATGTTGAATTCGAGTCTCTCAAGCTAAGACCACGTTTGTTTTCACATAAAGTTTTGATTTCAAGCCCCAAAGAGGGTGCAGACACCGACGCAGACCCTCTCTTTCTTCGATGCTCTGGCGAGCCCCTAGTCTAACTTGACCAATGAGCAAATATTTTTCCAAAGCACTTATATAACGGAGAGTACAGGCGCCTCTGGGAATCTGCCAAGAGCACTTCTCCCCGTGTTTGTATTTAAAATAGAATGGTAGTAACATCACTCGTGCGCCTGAAATTCCTTCTGTGCACGGGCTCAGAATGAAAAGGGAAAAAGGAAGGGGTTTTTTTTTTTCTTTAAATGGAAGGAACAACGCGCTGCGTTTTCCCACGTTAGAGCTCAATGGGAAAAACACATTTTGTGCTAAATTAAGACAGAGACGAAGAACAAGTCATCGCAGCCCCGGCGGGGGAGGCATCGGGGCGACTCACCTCACAGCCACGCTGCAAACCGGCAGCCGGCGAGTCAGCCCACGCGGGTCCCGGACCGAGCCGCCTGCGAACAAGCACTCAGGGCTGCGCCGCCACGACCCCAGCGCCTTTTCCCCTCAACTCCCGCACCTGAGGCGACCGGGCACACGCCGCGCCGCCGCCTCAGACCCGCCGGGCATTCGCTCACCTGGCGCCGAAAGAGCCCGGAAAGATGCCCCCAAAGCCACCGCCGCCCTGCGCGACACTCGTCCCGCACGGACCGGAGCCGGCACGCGCCTCCTCCTTCTCCTCCTCCTCCTCGACTTTCTATTCACTCTGCGGCCAACCGTGTGGCCAAACTTGCCCGAGTGCCCGCTGAGGTGGCGCCCCCGCACCTGCAGCGCGACGTCCCCGCAGCCCGCGCCCGTCGCGCCCCCGCACTCACCTCGCGCCGCCGCCGCCCAGGCCGCCGCCCCGGCTCTGAGGCAGACGGGAGGCGCCGCGACCCGCGCCGCGCGCTGCTCACAGGACGCCCCCGGCGCTACCTGGCTCGGCAGCTGCCTCAGCGGCTCGGCGGCCGCGTCGCCCGGACAAAGAGACGCCGCGGGCCGGGGCGGCGGCGGAGCCCCAGCCTCACGGTGCGCAGACACAGCCCGCGCGAGCGTCGCCAGCGAGGTGCGGGCGGCGGTGACAGGCCTCCAGCGGCGACGAACTGACCCCGCGCGGCCGGGCGGCGGGGGGCGGCAGAGGCGCGCACCCCCTCCCGGCCGCCCCGAGACACGCACGCCGGCACCCGCGCCTCCTCCGCGCCCAGAGCCCGCGGACCCTCGGTCCCGGCCGCCCGGGGGCCGCAGCGCCCTCTACAGGCCGCCCGACGCCGTCTTTCCTGGCCCGACCCAGTGACCCAGGGTCTGAGGGGGTCCAGACCGCCCTGAGAAAAGGAAAGTAGAACGCAGGTGACTGAGGTGACCCGGCAGGCCGCTTCTAGGGGTGGAATCTGCTGTTTTTCTCTTTCGACAAAAGAGGGAGCAGCTTCGAGTTATGTAAAGCAGGAAAAGGTGGGCTTGGCGTTGGAAGGACCAGTTTGGAGGAAGGTGGGATTCCTGCTTCACAAAGAACCCAAAGGTGACCGCAGGAAAAAAAATCTGCGGGAGGCGCTGGTGTTTCTGGAATCAGGTTAACTTTTATTTTTTAATGAAATTTTTTGTTTAACATTTACTCATAAGAAAAAAAAATGAGGTTGCTGTTAACTATAGTCTCATGCATGCATCAGTCGAACACCACAGCCACCTCCATAGGGTCCGTGTCCTGGCACTTTTCTACACATACACACATCCGTTGTCCTCTGTCCTCTGCTCAGTTCTGTGTACCTTCTATGCCAAGGATCTCCCCCCCACCCCCCCACACACACACACAATTGTCCTCCGCTAGGGTCTATGGATCAACTCTAGAATTCTGTTGTCTTTGGCTGTTTGTGGCTACCTCTCTACATACCTGTATCCCACAAATGAGAGAGACAATTCTGTATCTGTCCTAACTTCATTTAGCTTGACACCTTATGGTTCTATCTGAGTAGGGGCAAAGTTTATTTCATATTTTCTTACATGAAAACACAAAGTATCTTTATAAACATAAAGCACCATAGTATTCCTTTGTGAATATCTAACTTGATCACTTGATCACTTGAATCCCGTTATTCATCGATTTGCTCGGCGGGTGCCAGTAACATCTCCATTGGACCCTATCACGTGCCAGTGTAGCCCAATGGCATCTGGTTGATTCAGGAATATGAAGAGCCTCAAACCGTTCCTTCAGGGTCTTAACAAGGAAGTCTGACCATCTTGTAGGTGGGCGGCCACGTGATCTTTTGACATCCCGTGGGATCCAGTCGGTAACGGCTCTAGTCCAGCGGTTGTCTCCAAATCGCATTACATGTCCAGCCCATCTGATTTTCGATGCCTTGGCAAACGAGACAGCGTCCCTGATTCTGGAATAGCGACGGAGGTCAGAACTCTGGATTCTTTCTCTCACTTGAGTGAGACGTGATATTCCAAGCATAGCTCTTTCGATGCCTCTCTGGGAGACCCGAATAGCATTCTCATCCTGCTTTCGTAGGGCCCAGGTCTCTGAGGCGTATGTTAATGCAGGGAGAACGGTGGAGTCAAAGAGATGTGCCCGGAGCCGGAGGTTCTTTGTCCTTTTAGCTATTTCTTCGATGCCTTTGAAGGCATTCCATGCCGCTCTCTTCCTCCCTGCGCAGCTCAGGTTTTAGGTCATTCGTCATGTGAATATCTAACACAGCGTCTTTACCCATCTTTCTGTATTGGTTGGACATTTGAGTTGATTCCATATCTTGGTTATTGTACAAGTGCTGCGATAGACATAGATGTGTGTGTGTGTGTGTGTGTGAGTATCCTTTAGTAGTAATGCTTTTGTGTTTGAAGGTAAATGTCAAAGTAAGCACTTCTGGGTGGTATGGGAATTTAAAAAAAAACTGTTTTGCTTTTTTTAAGACATCTCCGTATTGCTTTTTATAGAGATTAAACCAGATGACATTCCCACGGTGAATTTTCTTTTTTACCACAGTCTGCCCAAATTGTCTATTTCCAGTCTTTTTTTGAAATATGTCATTCTCACTGGTGTGAGATATCTCATTGTTTTGATTTGCATTTCCTTAATCTTCAGTGATGATAAGTACTTTTCACATGCTTGCTAGTCACCTATTTGTCTTCTTTGGGAAATACCTGTTCAGCCTTTCTCCCCATTTTTTGATGAGTTAGTTTTTTTTTTGTTGTTGTTGTTGGATTTTGTGAATGTTCTACTGGCTATTGGACCTTATTTGATCTAATGTGCATAAATATTGTCTTCCATTTTGGAAGGTCTCTTTACTTTAGCTTGGGTTTCTTTTTGTCATGCAAAAGGTTTTTAATTTGATATAATCCTACTTAGTTCTATTGGGTCTTGTTGTTTTCTCTGGTTAAATCATTTTAGAAAGCTCCTAGAGTATTCTGTGATTTCTTTTTTGTTTGTTTTCTTGCTTGCTTTTTTTTTCCTTCTTCCTTCCTATCTTTTTGTCTTTTGTTTTGGAGCCATGCCAAGCTGTGCTAGGGCTTACTCCTATCTCTTCAGGGACCATATAGGGTACCTGGGATCAAACCAGGGTCTACATGTGCAAGGCAAACATCTTACAAACTTCTTTCTTCAATCCCCAGGTTTTCTTCAATACATTTTATGGATTTTGGTCTAATGTAAATGTATTTAATCCATTTTATATTGACTTTCGTGAATGATGTGAGATACAATTCATTTCATTTTTTCACTTGTAACTATCCAGGTTTTGTTGTTCAAGACTCTACTTCAATTATTCAAGAGGACTCCACTTCATGTGCTTAGCTTATCGCCTTAAAAGTAGATTAACTGCCCATAAATTAGAGGGTTTAATCTGAGGACACCTATCTCTCCATTGTGTTTCATTGGTCTGCAAGTGTATGTTTATTTCAGTATACAGTATATGTTTATTTCAGTATGTTTATTTCAGATTACTATAGCTTTGTAGTACAATTCAAATTTGGGAAATGCAATACCTCCCCATCGTTTTCCCCCTTAGAATTGCTTTGGCTATCTGGGGAGTTCTATATTTCCATACTAATTTTAGTTAAATTTAGTTCTGTGCTTACTAAGTACAGTTTGTGCCTAAGATCTACAAGGGGGTGGGGGCGGGGAATCTCAAGAACCTTGCTGACTCTTATGAATAAATAGAATACAGCTGATTTTGAAAAACACTTCTAGTCCTACCTGAAATGCTTCTGACTCCCTAAGTAGTGTACCTGAAAGGTCTGACAAAACAGGTATGATCAGAGAACTTCTGCATCCAATGGCTCAAAAGTCAACGGAGAAAACATTCATGCTTTAAAAAGAAGGGTGCTGCCCTATTTGGTCCTTGAGCTATTTGAGGGAGGAGGGGTGTGAAGTGGGCTTTCCAAACTACTATACTAAGAAATATTTTATACTAGTTAATTGCTAAATAATCAGGAGTATTTGAAGAGGAAAAGTCATGAAATAGCTGCCTTTTTACCCACACCACTGTCTTTTTTGGACTGTTCTCTCAGATCCTCCCTTCTCCTCTAGAAGAATCTAGGGCAGATTTCATAGCTTTTTCTGTCACTTGCAGGTGTTAATAAACAGTCTGATTCCCCAGTATTAAAATGTCCAATCCAATCCAAATCAAAGCTTCCATTTCATGCCACATAGGCTTTCTTCACACCCTCCCACCTGCTGACTCCCAGTCTAACCCAAGTCGGAAATGCATGTGGGCAAGAGGAAAAAAACCCTTCTGTGTTATGCCTTCTTAGTGCTATGCAGGGAGAAATCTTCTTCCAGAATGGCCAGGTGGGAGCCTACCCGACACCAGACAATGGACCTGGCTTCTAGTTCAGCTGCTCCTCTGGGTTACCTCATCACAGTACTCTGTAGGGTAGCATGCCCTGCAGGCAGGGCCCAACCAATTGCCAGTCTGTCCATGCTGAAATATAGAAAGCATCTGGATTGTTTGGAATGCTTTCTCTTGGACTACACTTGCAAGTGTTCAAGGATGATATCTGACTTTGTGTTCAGGGATCATACCTGGCAGTGCACAGACCATATGGAGTTCCAGGGATGGAACAGGGTCAGACATATGCAAGGCAATTACCGTAACTCCTGTACTATCTCCTGGACCAAACATTAGAGGTTTGTCCATTAAACTCTAGAAGTGCAATCGCACCCTTCATTCACTGATCACAGGCATCTCTGTACAGCTTCTTTTCTTGAAGTTTCTCATGTGAAGTCAAGCAGAAGTCTCTGAGTTTTGCATTTCTCAAAACCCAGGTGGTACAGTCCAAGCTCTCAAGCAATTCTAGGGGAGACTGTCTTCTTGTTTTCCTTGCCTTCTCTTTTTTACATGCACTAAGTGGCAAACATTTTCCCTTCACTGTCACATCACCCTATAACATGCCTGCTTCTTTGAGCCTCTCACAGAATGTTTGGGCTGAAGGCAGCAAGAACCCTTACTCAGCAAATGCTACCAAAAGGTTCTGATTCTGTGTGGTGAGGCCTCTCTTTGGAACCATACACAACAGGGTCCAATTGTGCTACCTTTTGGGTTATGACTGTCCTCACACCACAGTCACATGCCCCCCTTGACAAACTGATAGAAGACCTAGAGCTGGGCCATCTGTGCCTCTGCGACACCCTTTAGACAGGCTCCTTTGCTCCAGAATTTAGCTCCATCCTGCCATCCAGTCTTCCAGACTGAAGCTTTTTCTGCCTGTCTTCCTTCCCCTTTCATAGGCACCAACAATGCATGATAAAGTGAAGAGTTCCATCACCTGAACCCCACACTCTTACCTTCATGAGCCCACATATATGTGTATCTATGTGTATCTTTTTGTTTAGGGGCAAGAGCTAGTGGTATTCAGGGCTTACTCCTGGCTCTGGACTCAGGATCATTCCTGGAGGGCCTCAGGAGACCATTTGGGGTCCAGGGATCAAGTTTGGGTTGGCCTTATGCAAGGCAGTTACCCCTGTACTATATCTGTAGCGGCTCTTTCATTGCTGTTGTTTTTTTTTATGGAAGGATTCACACTGGCTATGCTTGGGGGTTACTCCCAACACAGTAGGAAACTGTGATATGAGGAATTGAAACCAGGCTTCTTGCATGCAGAGCCTATACCCCAAGTCCTCTGAGCTATCTCCCTGGCCCTGGAAAGTCCTTTTTGAGAGGAAAAATATATATAATCAGTCTCTTAGACTGATATATATATATATTTCTTGTATGTCCAGATATTACTGTGGTAATGATCCCAGAAGCAGGAGTGGAGAAAACAAAGTATTGAGAGAAGGAAATCTATATTAATCAAGGTCCCTACCACAGGATCAGGTGTTCAATGCCAAGCTCTTTTTCAAGTTGGGGCAAACCTTGTGGTTCCTGGGGGCTACCAGGCAACAGCTGCTTATGCTGGCTCAGGTGAAGGATATATGTAGTTCCTTCAAGGGTTACTTGACTCAGATCTTGAGGGGCTTTAATAGTGGGCTGCTGAAAGAATTTACCAAAGATCAGATAGCACAGGACACTTGTCTTGCATGCACCTGACCAGCTTCCATTCCCAGCATCCTAAATGGCCCCTGAGCATTTCCAGATATTATCCCTGGGCACAGAGCCAGCAGTCAGCCCTGAGTACTAGCAGGTATCCCACACCACATGGACACACGCACACACACACACACACACACACACACAAAGAATTTACCAAATATGGATGTTCAGAAAATAATAAATTCATAGCTTACTGAAGAGGTTAGTGGTCAGGGGGACTCAATGGAGACTTCAGAGGAAGATTTGCTCCACATAGACTAGAGTGTGTGTTTATCAACAAAGGAAGCAACTTTGTCAGGGAGGTTAGATAAAACTCTTTATTGTTGTACAGACCAATAACCTTGGGAACCTGCGAGAGAGGTGAGGACCAAGTGACCCATGTGCAGTGCAGGTGTGGAGAACTCAGAGCCAGCAGATGTGAGGAGTGTGGAGACATCCATTGTATACAAGGCTGTCACCTGACACCTCTCCTCTATAGACTGAGGCAAACAGACCCCAGATCTGAGAGTTTTCCATGGGAACTATCAGCCTGTCTTAGTACCAAGAATGCCTCAGCTGCTACACAACCTTGTGCTCTATCTCTTGTGCCTCTCTCCCAGACCCTCAATACCAATTTTTTTCTACACTTCTTTTAAAACACCATGGTTTTCATGGTTCATAATACAGTTGTTTCAGGCATTCAGTGTCTGAACAGCAGTGCCATCAACAGTGTCTCTTTTACTCTACCATTGTCTCCAGCTTCTCACCCACTCCCCAAGCCTGCCCCCTTATCAGGCATAAAATAATTTATTTTATATTGCTTATTACAACAAAATGGTTAATGAAATTATCAAAAAGTACTTCAGTAAAAAGAAAATTTGTAAAATTATTCTATCCCACCCTAGGGTCATCTAAATCAGTGTCTGAGGGTTCACTAAGCTATTACTAGTTTGTTGAACATTCTATGTTACTGTTTTTCTATGTGGTCATGCAACACCTCCAAATTCCATAATACTGACAGCCCGGTTGAGCACAACAAGTTAGATTTGAAAGTAGCATAGGAGCCAACTAAGCACATTACCATATATTTTTAAAATTTGCAGAATGACTCTCAGGACTGTTGTTTCAAAGACATGGGGCTAAGCATTTTATTCTCTTTGGATTCGAATTGCCTTTGGGACTTGAGCTACCACAGATGTGTGTGTGTGTGTGAGAGAGAGAGAGAGAGAGAGAGAGAGAAAGAAAGAGAGAGTATGTCTGTGTGTCTGTGTGTCTGTTTGTTTGTCTGCTTGTCTGTGTTATTGGGCCATACCCAGTAGTGCTTAGGGCTTAATCTTGGCTCTATGGTCAGGATTCACTCCCTTAAGGCACTCAGAGAATGATATAGGGTGCTCGGGTAGACCCAGGTACACCACGTGCAAGGCAAAATGCCCTAATCCCTATGCTATCTCTCTGGTCCCAGCTCCCACACTCTTTTGAAACACAGGGATTTAGGAAACACCCCCAAAGAAGTAAAGAATTCTCATGTCCTCACATGGCATCATCATGGCATCATCCTGAAGGCAAGACACTGTCAGCTGTGGTTGTGGGAGGGCCCATATGATAAGACCAATATGATAAGGAATAATATTGTTTCATCCTTGACAAAGTCTATGCTAGCAGGACTTAGATTTCCCCCTTTGAGGATCACTGGACAGCCTAAGAAATCTTTCTCTCTTTCTCTCCCTCTGATGTTAGTGAGCACCCACGGGTGGCTATATGAGGCAGGAAAGAGAGAGAGAGAGAGAGAGAGAGAGAGAGATGATCATTTTCTCACAATTCATCTCTGTAGTTCCAAGACCTGCTGGGAAGGCTAGACCTTACCCAGGCAATACAGGTTCTTGTCTTTTACCTCTCTACAGAATTATTTCAGGAGGAGATGAGCAGTGAAACAAAAACAGATTTTATGTGGAGATTTTGAGGAAGGGGAAGGAGAGAAAGTAAGAGAGTACACACACCTCAAGAAGGGAGATGTGGTTCCATTGTTGGTGGGAATGCCGGCTGGTACAGCCTTTCTGGAAAACAATATGGACATTCCTCCAAAGACTAGAAATTGAACTCCCATTTGACCCAGCCATATCACTCCTGGGAATCTACTCTGGGAAACCAAAAATACGCAGAGGAAACACCATCCCTACTTTTATGTTCATAGCAGCATTATTCACAATAGCCAGAATCTGGAAGCAACCAGAGTGCCCGAAAATCGATGACTGGGTAAAGAAGCTTTGGTACATCTACACAATGGAATACTATGCAGCTGTTAGGAAAAATGAAGTTATAAAATTTGCCTACAAATGGATGGACATGGAGAAGATCATGTTGAGCGAAATTAGCCAGAAGGAGAGAGACAGATACAGAATGACTGCATTTATTTGCATGGCATAAATATATATGTACATATTATGATACCAATATCCAAGGTCAAGTGAAACATATATCAGGAGGTCTTGTCAAAGGTGGAAATTATCACAAACGTGTGGAAGTCAGAGGTTAGGTAAGACAGAAAATGGAACAGTGTGCTAATAATTGTCGAGGGTACTAATGCCAACCTAGAACTGAGCATTAAATACAGGCAAAAGGATACACATGACAACCTTTTAATGTATGTTCTGTAATCCATAGTCTGAAGGGAAGGAAAAGAGAAAGAGAGAGAAAGGGAAAGTAATAAAGAACCTGCCATGGAGGTGGGCTGGGGAAGGGGGAGGGAACCGGGGACGTTGGTGGTGGGAGATGGGCACTGGTGGAGGGACAGGTACTGGAACACTGTATGACCAAAACCCATATGTGAACTTTTTAATTGTATATCTTTTTATTTGTATATCTCACGGTGGTATAATAAAATACTTAAAAAAAGGAAGGGAGATGTGGGCACCAAATGTGCTCAGTCATATGGCTCAAGCAGCACATGGGCTCAGGCAGTATATGAGTGTGCTGCCTTTGTTCAAAGTGGCTTTTAAAGGGTTTCTCATACTGCCTCCTCGTGGGGCTTCTAGTTCATTGCTAAGATGTTGTCAAGGGCGTAGTGTTGGGAGTGGTGAATGGTCTTTAAAATTTTTTCCTGAAATGCCCTTCTTTGAAATTCCTTTATTCCTGCTAGAGCTTTTCTTAAGGGAGTGGGGGCATGTGTATATGTGTATGTGTGTAGAGGGGGATATCCAGCCTTCCCTGCGCCTCTTGGCTCCAGGGAAAGCCTTATCAGACCTTAGTTCCAGTTTCTGCAAAATGGCTCTTGGCAGCCTTGGAGCTGTTGGTTTTATTACATCCTAGAAATTCCACTGCCATGGAATCTGTCCTATCTATCCTATCTATTTGTCCTATCTATTTGCCTATATCACCTCTCTCTCTATCTTTCTCTCTCTCTCTTTCTCTCTGACTCTCTCCACCCCCCACACCTGGCTGTACCCAAGGCCCCAAGGCTTACTCTTGGCTTTTTTTGTGTGTATGTTGGGGGGCAGTGCTCCCCAAGTCTTTCCTGGATATTCTCAGACTAGTGGTGCAGATCTGACTGTTTAGTGTTTAGGCCCAACCATGCTTTGGGGGTTCCATGAGAACTTTATCAGTAGTGTTCATTGGGCCCATAAGTTTTCAAGAATAAAACTTAGGGTCCAGAGCATTTTAGGCCTGTGTTACCATTGGAGCCCTCTCTAGGCTCATAGGCCATTTTTCATGGACCCAATTTGCCCTTATGATCTCATTGTACATCTCAAGATGCATAACTCTTACGGTAACATCGTTTCACAAGATCTCAATTTTAACACATGGGTTTAGAAGAATAGGAACTCTCAAACCACAGCAACTGGTTTAGTCCAACAGAATATTTACTCGTGGCCATTGCCTGTGATTCAAGCCTGGCAGTGTCTAGAGGCAAACCCACAGGGAGCTCCAGAGCATATACAGGAATGTGTGTGAAGCCAGCTGACACCATCTTGCAAGTGCCAAGTTTTCAATTCCTAGGAATTTTTGAGCCAGTTGTTAAATACAGCCATTATTAAAGACTGATTATATGCATTTACAATTGTAGATTATATTTTTTAGATTTTAATAAATAATCATTTCCTCTGTACTCTGCCACATGTTTTCCTGGGTTTGTTCCCAGATACCATGGCTGTGTGGTGGTTTCACTGTGGCAGAGCTACTGTGCATCTCTCCAACAGCTCATTTGCTCATATCTCTTTGGAGGCTTAAAGTTCTCCCTGCAGAAGCTGATGGTATAGTTAACGGCTGAGCCCTGAGCATCTCTGGGCACAGCCCTGCAGGCCCTGGGCACTGTGGGGTGAGTCACACCCCCAACAAAAGTTATCCATGGTGGGGTGCAGAGGGGGAGTGCACTGACATCACAGAAATCCACAATAAAAAGTAATTTGGCATCTCTCTCTCTCTCTCTTTCTCTCTCTCTCTCAGACTTAAACATTTCCCTGTTCATGAGCTCATCGTGGCATATGCATGGTCAGAGGTGTCCCTAGGCAGACCAAATAAGTAGTCAATCTACTTGTCACCCTGTCTCTGGGTGGGGAGTCTCTTGAAAGGTGTCCTCTGGGGCTGGGACTCTGCAGGCGAGGCAAAAGGCTCAAGGCAGGCAGCTGCAAGCTCACTGCTCACAGCATTTCCCAAAGACCCAAGCAATATGCTTTTCCTGAATGACAGTCTGGGCTGTTATCTCTAGTTTTGGACTGGTTGCAGTGCTTTATCAAACAAATTAAAATGCTTGTTACTTATCTAGTTTCTCATATTGCTTAGATGTGCCTTTTTATCTGAATCTTTTTTTAAGTATTTTATTATACCACCGTGAGATATACAAATTTTTCCTAATTCATTCATTCTGATCTCTCTCTCTCTTTCTCTCCACTTCTGCATATTTATACAAATAAACATTAATTTGAAAAGATACCTGCACTTCCATTTCATGCCTATTACTTTATAATAACTGATATATGGAGACAACCTAAGATTTCTTCCATTGAATAATGAATAAAGATGTGATAGCTATATCAATGGACTTTCACTCAACCATGAAAACAATGAAATCTGCTATTTACAACAATATAGTTAGACCCTAAGGATTCATGCTAAAATGAACAAATCAGTTGAAGAAGGACAAATATCATATCATTTTCCTTGTGTTTGGAATATTTTTTCAAAAAAAACTCATAGAGAAAACAGATTAGTTACCAGAAGAGGTGGAGAACAGGGATGACAAGATGGGAAAAGAGGGTCTTGGTGACAGGTAGAAACTAGTCTCCTAGTGACGAGCATGCAGCACTATATAATTATGATGAATTACAATGACATGCACCTAAAATATACATAATGTTGAGTCTAACACTGCTTTGTAAAAGGACTGACCTTTGACTTTATAGATCCTATTTTATTTACAGTTTTACTAATTTCTGTTCTAATTATTATTTTCTCTCTTTTGTGTTCTTTGATTCTGTTTATTTGTTTTTTCTAACTTCTCAAGTTAAAAACATAACTCACTGACCCTGTGCTAGACTGATGGGTGTCTTGGGGTGGAGGCAGGATTTTGCTCCTTGGCCTGTCTGTCCTCTGCCAGGCTCCCAGAAGTCATGAAAAACTCGTGCAACACAACAACAGTCATCCTCTGGTCTGGACTCCACAGTTGGACACAGCCCAACCCCCATAGTGTGTGGGTGCTTTGCGCCCATGCGATATCTCAAAACCTGATATACCACAAACATGTGGGAGTCAGAGGCTAGGTAAGACAGAGAAGGGAACAGTGTGCTGATAATCATTGAAAATGATGATACCATCTGAGAACTGAACATTGAGTATAGGCAAAGAGATACACATGATAACCTCTTTGCCTAAATTCAATGTTCAGTTCTCGGATGGTATCATCATTTTCAATGATCATCATTTTCAATGATTATTCAATGAACATTGAATATAGGCAAAGTTCTAGCCTCTTTGCCTATATTAAATGTTCAGATTGTAATAAATGTATGTATTACAATCCACAATGTGCAAGAAGAGAAGCGAGGAGAGGGAGAGAGGAGGAGGAGAGAGAGAGAGAGAGAGAGAGAGAGAGAGAGAGAAAGGAGACAAAGAACCATGGAGGCAGGCTGGGGGAAGCAGGAGGGAAGTGGGGACTTTGGTGGTGGGAAATGGGCAAGGGTGGAGAGGGATGGGTGCTAGAACACTGTATGACCAAAACTCAAACATGAACATCTTATAATTGTATATCTCATAGTGGTGTAATAAAATATTCAAAAGAACATAACTCACTGATTTTTAAAAAAATTTATTTTTATTATACCATCGTTTATTATACTATCACAGCCCGGCTCATTGAGATCCACCCTGCAGCAGTCTTTTTTTAAATCCGCCCAGATATGCTGATCCAGAGACTCACAGACATGGGGCAGAGCTGCTACTGACTCTCCCTGTGCCCAGTCGCTCACGAGGCGCCCAGGAGGGATGGCGGGTTCTAGCCCTGGCCTGCCACCCCAGCAGAGCCTCACAACAAGCCAGATGACCCCCCACTCCATGAGGGCCTCCATTTTCCACATCCGACTTCCATCTCGTCAGAACTCCACCCAGCAGACCAGCCTATCACAGCCAGGCTCATAGAGATCCACCCTGCAGCAGTCTTTTTTAAATCTGGCCCAGATATGCTGATCCAGAGACTCACAGACATGGGGCAGAGCTGCTACTGACTCTCCCTGTGCCCAGTCGCTCACGAGGCGCCTGGGAGGGATGGCGGGTTCTAGTCCTGGCCCGCCACCCCAGCAGACCCTCACAACAAGCCAGACGACACCCCCACTCCATAAGGGGCTTCCATTTTCCACATCCGGACTTCCCTCTCGCCAGAACTCCACCCTGCAGACCAGCCTATTACAGCCCGGCTTGCGTGGCTGCTTGCGCCAAGTGGTTTATCAATATATGCTGGATTTAGAGAAGACTACAAGTGTATGCTATCCGCACGGCAGAGCCTGGCAAGCTATCCGTGTCGTATTTGATATGCCAAATACCAGTAACAATTATAGACCTCTTTACCATGACCTGATGGAATGGTTTGAGGCACCTGAGCAAGCAGGTGCCCTTGGGCTCTACTAGCATGAGATAGGAGATATGGAGATGTTACTGGTGCCCGCTCAAGAAAATCGATGATAACGGGAAGACAGTGATACAGTGATATACCATCGTGAGGTACGATTACAAAGATGTTCAAATCATGAACATCTTTGTTCATGGGTTTCAATCATACATTCTTCCAGCACCCATTCCTCCACCAGTGCCCTATTCCCACTGAGCCAATGTCCCCAGTTTCCCTCCCCTCCCCCAGCCTGCCTCTATAACAGGCACTTCTCTTTTCTTCTCTGTCTCTGTCTCTCTCTCTCCCTTCTCTTACACTTGTGCCTTTCCCTACAGACATTTAGGGATTGTCATGTAAATCCCTTGAACTCACTGATTTTTTGACCTTCATATAAATATCCACATTTTTAAAATATTTTATTATACCACCATGAGATATACAATTATAAAGATGTTCATAAGATGTTCATATTTGGGTTTCGGGTCATACAGTGTTCCAGCACCCATCCCTCCACCAGTGCCCATTTACCACCACCAATGTCTCCAATTCCCTCCCCTCTCCCTCCCCTGCCTCTATGGCAGGTTCTTTATTTCTTTCTCTTTCCCTCTCTTTTTCTCTCTCTCTTTCTCTTTTCCTTCCCTTCCACATTGTGGATTACAATACATACATTAAGAGGTTGCCATGTGTATCTTTTTGCCTGTATTTAATCTGAGCATTACCTAGTTCTACATACCTAGAATTGATTCTAGGTTAGTATTAGCACTTTTGACAATTATTAGCACACTGTTCCATTCTTTATCTTACCTAGCCTCTGACTCCCACATGTTTGTGATAATTTCCACCTTTGACAAGACTTCCTGATCCATGTTTCACCTGACCTTGGATATTGGTATCGTAATATATCACTTGTCCTCCCATTGTTCATCGATTTGCTCGAGCAGGCACCAGTAACATCTCCATTCGTTGAGAATGAGGTTCATTATTGTTACTGTTTTTGGCATATAGAATACACCACGGGTAGCTTGCCAGGCTCTGCCATGGCTTTGGGTTCATCACAGGGGGCCCAGTCTTTTGCTATGTCAGACCATCAACCATCCAGGGCCCATGAAGCAGAGGCCTGGGTGTAGACAAGCCTGCCACAGGGACAAAAAAAAACGCAGGTCCATGTTCTTAAGCCTTGTCCCTGAAATAACCATTCCCATCCAAACATACTCATGTGTCCCAAATGAGAGCGGTGGGTTTTAATCAGCTATTTGTCTGAATCCTTTTTTTCTCTTATATTGGTGTTTATTTTGTGCCTAGTTTATCCCAGGGTCCTAAGATCTTGCTGTAGCTGTTCCTTTCATACCTTTTAGGAATGATCTTTTCTTTCTCAGCAGGACTATCCCAAGTGGTAGAGGGTACTGGCTTCCCCAATGACCTCAAATTCTAATGAGAATCCTGTAAGTTCTGAGGTTTATCTTGGGGGCTTTGTTTACCTGGATATGCTCAATCACTAGAGAATCCACATCTAAACACTAAGGTTTGGCATTTTTAAGCATGTGCAGCAAAAATTCAGCATTTTCTTGGGGGGTCACCAACCCTGGGTCCAATCACACTGCTTGACCTGGATGCATTAAAATGATTCTATCATTTAAATGATGACCAGGGGAGTTTCAAGTGTCCCTTAAAGTGTATACCATTTTGAATCTAAAATTGTGTTTGCTATTCTTCTCTTTAAATGAAATTTCAAGCAACTTTCAGACTGAGTTCTTGCATCAAATGGGATACCTAAAATATCAGAAATGTAGTTTTCCCCTTTGGTGGCCATTCTTAGTTGCAGCTTTTTTTTTGTTGTTTTTCCAGTGTAGTCTGTTGACAAGACCAATATTTTCATTATAAGCATGTCTGAATTCTGACTTTATATCCAATAAGTTTTTGGTAAACCTTCATTAATTAGGTGTGTGATTAATATCTAATTTTCTCTTTTTTAGAGGATACTTTGCAATTTTTAAAATGATGATTGAGTTAAATATCACTAAATTGGCAAAATCTTTGACACTGTTGTGGCCTGTACGAAGGTGATAAATAAGTCTTCCTCCTACAGCAGGCTTAGGTGCTTTCAAAATGGTTTGCTATTCACTTGACCCAACTATTCCATGCAGATCAAGAGGGGCCAATACTGGTATACTGGTATACATCATAATATATACATATATATATACATATATATTTATGTCATGCAAATAAATGCAGTCATTCTATATCTGTGTCTCTCTTTCTGGCTAATTTTACTCAACATGATCCTCTCCATGTCCATCCATTTATAGGCAAATTTCATAATTTCATTTTTCCTAACAGCTGCATAGTATTCCATTGTGTAGATGTACCAAAGTTTCTTTATCCAGTCATCAATTTTCGGGCACTCTCGTTGTTTCCAGATTCTAGCTATTGTGAATAGTGCTGCTATGAACATAAATGTGGCGATGGTGTTTCCGGTGTGTGTTTTTGGTTTCCCAAGGTATAATCCTAGGAGTGGTATGGCTGGGTCAAATGGGAGCTCAATTTCTAGTCTTTGGAGGAATGTCCATATTTTTTTCCAAAAGGCTCTACTAGTCGACATTCCCACCAACAATGAATGAGAGTCCCCTTTTTCCCGCATCCACGCCAGCACTTGTTGTTCTTGCACTTCAGTATATATATGCTAGTCTCTGTGGTGTGAAATGATATCTCATCGTTGTTGTGATTTACATCTCTCTGATGACTAATGATGGTAAGCATTTTTTCATGTCTTTTGGGCATTTGAATTTCCTCTTTGTCAAAGTTTCAGTTCATTTCTTCTCCCCATTTTTTTGATGGGGTTGGCTGTTTTCTTCTTGCAAAGTTCTATCAGTGCTTGATATATCCTGGATATTAACCCCTTATCAGATGAAAATATTCACATGTTTATGTGTGGTGCTTACAATGTCATTAAATTTATATGTTCTTAATTACCAATATGATTCCTTTGAGTTAATCGCAGCCATTTTTGTCTTTTAAATTTCTATTGATGTCAACAGTGAGTTTACTAAAAATACAAGATAAGCAATACCTTATTTTTCTTCAATCAGATATGTCTTCATTTATAACATCCTTTAATGATTTAAGTAACTATTCTATATGATATCAATTAATTAAATAATAAAACTGCCTTTTTGAGGTTGCTTTTATTTTGTGGATATACCTGGTGGTACTTAGGGATCCCTCCTGACAGAGTTAGGGACCAGACGTGGTGCCAGGGATTAAACTGGGTTCTGGCAAATGCAAGGCAAGCACCTTACCCTCTGTGCTATCTTTGGCCGCAACTGAAACTACAGTGTTCCAGCACCTACCCTCCACCAGTGCACATTCCCCACCACCAATTTCCCCTAAATCCCTTCCCCCTCCTCCAGCCTGCCTCTATGGCAGTTATCTCTCTCTCTCTGTCTATCTCTCTCTCTGTCTCTTCCATACTTTTTTTGTGTATGTGATTTCCCCTACATATATTTAGAGGCTATCATGTATATCTCTTTACCTACATTCAATGCTCAGTTCTAGTCTGGTGTTGCCATTTCCAACAAGTATTGGCACACTGTAATTCTATTTTTTATTGCATATTTTCTGCTTCTCTTACATTGAGGAAAAATTTCCACTGTTTTACATTTCTTTTTTCAATAAAACTTTATAATCTAACTTTTTCAGTACTTATCCTAAAACTTGAAATATTCATCAGTCAATAGAAATTCCAAATTTTGATATCTCTGTACTCCTCCCAAATAATAATAGTGTTTTGAGCACCTATGCTCAAATTATTTGGTACTATTCATGTCTCTTATGTATTCCTTCAGTCTCATCTATCAGAGTTTCTTTCACAGGGTGCCAGCAGGAATCTCTACAGAAACTTGAACAGAGACTTCTCTTCTGTTGCACCATTTCTTAAGAGGCATATTTAACATCTCCCGATTTTTTTCTTTCCATTCCAGAGTTTTTTTATAGCTTATGATATTGAACAGGATTAGTTGCTTAGAAAATGAGGTCATTTCTAACCTTCCACCCCAAAAAGTCTGAGCCCTTAGTTATCTTGATTTCATTGAGTCACAATTGCTACAATTTTCTGTTCATTGCTGTAGCGTCTTCTAAGCAGACTCTCTTTGTGCCTCCACCCCATTATGCAGCAACAATTATAGCTCCTCTGTAGTCATCATCAGTGTCTTCTCCCATAGCCTGCTGGGCTACTAGTATTGGAGTCAGGAAGAAATTTCAGTTTCTAGTCCAGTGAAACTATTACCATGACAAAGGACCACTAATTGAGGTACAAGGTTTTAAATGATACATAAATTATGACTGGGTCACTATATGAATCAATGAGAGTCTTGGACTTCTATCTATGGACTTAGATAAACTGTAGCTAGAGATCACACTATACCTCCCTTATGCCAATAGGGAATAGTTTTCCATAGGGTAATAAGGGAGGTATTACATCTACAAAGTAAATGGCGCACAAGTGTATGTAATCTCATCTTTTGCTTAAGCTGAACTGAGAGTTGTTGCCGCTGAATACAACTGGGACAGTGGAGAAATGGTATCAGCAGATCTTAAGTACAGCAGAATTTTGTGAGTCACTATTCTCAGGTCAGACTTTTGTAGACAATGAAGTCAATAGGCTTCTGCCCTCTAGTAAATGATAATGATTTTACCAACACAAATGATTTAAGGAAATATGAGGGATGCAGACGACTTTATTGGTTAACCCAAACATCCCTGTGCTGAGTCTCAGAACTCTGTAATCATATTTGGGTCTGATTTTCCCCTGGGAAACCAACTTTTAGTTTCCTATAGGGAAATGCCAGAGTCTTTATTATTACTTTTCCTCCAACTGAAAAGCATTATAGTTACTATGTACCTCATTGTTTATTTACTGTATTTTAGTAATTTTTATCCTGCCGCATGACAGGATTATCACTCTCAATTTCTCAATTTCCACTAGCAACTAGAATTCTTGTTTTTAGACTGAAAATGATCCAAAGCTCCATCCTGAGGATATGTTCATAGCCAACTGTCTTAAAATAGCTTGAGCGACCAGGGGAGAGAACAAAAAAAAAAAAAAATAAAGAGAAAAGCTGGTTTCTGGTAGGTTAATGAGCTCCTGAGAAGCAAGTATATGGAGAGTGTAAAGCATGGAAGGAGGGGAAATTATTGATAGATTCCCGAGTTGGTCACACCTACGAATAAGTGGCATTAGATCTGGCCTGGACCTGTTTTTCATTTTGTTTCTGGGACCATACTCTGCAGTGCATAGGTTTTCTTCTTCTGACCTTGTGCTCAAGGATCACTCCTGGTAATGCTCCAGCAACCATGTGGTGCTGAGAAATTGAGCCCAGTTGTCTGCATATAAAGAGAGGCCCTAGACTTCCTAGGAGTTCCTTACCCTTCTTTTTGTTTGTTTTTTGTTTGGGGGCCACACCAGGAGATGCTCAAGGGTTACTCCTGGCTTTACACTCAGGAATTCCTCCTGGCAGTACTCATCAAATGGGATAACAAGGATCGAATCTGGGTCAACCGACATGCAAGACAAGTGCCTTACCCACTGTACTAATCTCTCCACCCCTTTACCCTTATTCTTCTGCTCTAATCTTGTATCTGCTCAAACCAGATACAGGTTAAAGAAAACCTTTCTCCTGGAGAAAGCAGAACACGGAGACTAGAGGCCCAAAGACAGGCTTCTGAGTTTTCTGGCAGTGTCACTTGGAGCTGACCTCAACCATGGCTTATTCCTTCTCTCAGCTTTGTGCAGTTACTAAATGTTATTCCTCCACCTCCAACCCTCCAAAGTTGGGTGCTTCTCTCAGCATTGTGCAGTTACTAAATGCCATGGATCCACCTCCAACCCTCCACAGTTGGTGCTTCTCTCAGTATTGTGCAGTTACTAAATGCTCTCACTCCACCTCCAACCCTTCACAGTTGGTGGTTGTTATTTAAATCTACCTGTGATTTTCCAGGAGCTTAAAATATCTTTTTTTTATTCTGGAATGTGATGACAATCTAGAATTCACTTGATCACTTGAACTCCAGTTATTCATCTATTTGCTCGAGCGGGCGCCAGTAACATTTCCATTGGACTCTATCACGCACCAATGTAGCCCAATGTCATCTGATTGATTCAGGAATATGAAGAGCCTCAAACCGTTCCTTCAGGGTCTTGACAAGGAAGTCTGACCATCTTGTAGGTGGGCGGCCACGTGATCTTTTGACGTCCCGTGGGATCCAGTCGGTAATGGCTCTAGTCCAGCGGTCGCCTCCAAATCGCATTACATGTCCAGCCCATCTGATTTTCAATACCTTGGCAAACAAGACAGCATCCCTGCTTCTGGAATAGCGACGGAGGTCAGAACTCCGGATTCCTTCTCTCACTACTGGAGTAAATATTCTAAAGTCACTATGTGGCTTGACTCAGATGTGCTTCAACCACACACACTTTTTGTGTTTGTAAAAAATTATAGGTTTTCCCCATACAATTTGAGACTGCAAATTCAAACAGAACTCAAAGCTTTTGTCTCAGTCCTAAAGCAAATTTCCCCTGAAATTGGGTTTGACATGACTGAAACACTGATATAACAGCATTGCAATTCTCTTGATTCTATATGAAATCCTAATGCATTACTATGAGTCTCTTAAGTATGTAACATGCGAAGGTACTAATACAAACCTAGAACTGAGCATTAAATAGAGGCAAAAAAGATACACATGACAACCCTTTAATGTATGTTCTGTAATCCATAGTCTGGAAGGGAAGGAAAAGAGAAAGATAAAGGGAAAGAAATGAAAGGGAAAGAAATAAAGAACCTGCCATTGAGGCGGGCTGGGGAAGGGGGAGGGAACCGGGTAGTTGGTGGTGGGAGATGAGCACTGGTGGAGGGATGGGTGCTGGAACACTGCATCACCAAAACCCAAATATGAACTTTTTAATTGTATATCTTTGTAATTGTATATCTCACAGTGGTATAATAAAATACTAAAAAAGTATGTGACATGAATTTAGGGTTGTAATTAAAACTTGTAGATCAAAAGACAAATTGTTTCTTTTAAGGTATTTTGCTATATATATATATATACACACACATACATATATATAAATTTATTTGTGAGTTTTATTAGCTTTATAAAAATGGAATCATACTTGATGGGGTTCTAGAACTTGCTCTTTGTCCAATATCAGATTTCTAAGACTTTATATTTTATGGTACATAATTAAAATTCATTTAGTTATTAACTGTGTCATATTCTATCATTTTTCTATTGGTTACTTTTTATTTGTTCATTTGTTTGGGCACCATATCCAGCAGTGCTCAGGGGCTTACTGTTATCTCTGTGCTCAGGAATCACTCCTAGAGGCATTCAAGGGGATTGCACCCAGGTGGGCCACATGCTGTACCATCTCTCCAGGTTCCTTTTCTCTCATTGGATCCTACTTTGACACATTCTCTTTATTTTACTTAAGAAATTCCAACGCTAGGAAAATATGTTTCTATATTTTGTTCTAAAAAGAATTAAAATGTCTTCTAATATTTAAAGTACTTAACTGAAATTAATTCTTGTGTTTATGTGAGGTAGACTCCAGTTTTAATTTTATACATGTAGATACTCAGATGATTTAGAATCATCTGACCAAATGCCACAAAACATACAGTAAGTCATTTAGAATAATTTATAATCAATTTTTATATGCACTTTATGCTTCTTAATTATTAATTTTTATCTTTTTTATCTTCCATGAAAATTTAGGACCAACTGTTGGATGACAGTTTTAGCTAGTCTGGGAGCTTTGCTGTTTTACCCACTCACAGTTTAACCTACTTCCATGTTCTTAAACCAAGGTTCATTCTAATGAGATCTCTCTTTCTATAAACACTGATAGAGGGTGTGTTTACACCCTCTATCAGTGTTTACACAGATATAGAAGTTACCTTGACTCTGAATAACTTCTGATTTGTTATACATCTACTAAGACTTCTATGTTTTCTAGATTGGGCACAGCTCCTCTTTATACCCACTGCACCCAGTGTGGGACAGTTAGAATTTACCAGGAGACTGCCATCCTGGCTACATTGAGACTATTTATAAGATTATAGAAAGGATCATACTAGTTTTCCCTCATGCAGGTGAGTGTGACCCTTTCAGTATATGAAGAACAAAGTACTCAGAATCACCCTGGTACAGATAATAAATAAGAAGGACCTTGTGGGTACCATCTAGATTACATGAAGCCCGTGAAATTAAGATGTATTACTTTACAGCAGCCCTCTCTCTCCAGTGTTTTACATAAGAGATAATCTCAGTAGAAGGGATTAGTCCTTGGCTTAATCCTTTGTTTATACCTATAATAGGATGTGACACCACACTTCTACACTCTATTTAGGGTTCTTTGTTGACAGGACCCTCCCTGTCAACAGTTAGGATTACTTTGGTGTATATAAGGGGAGACCCTCAAGTCTCCCAAAGAGGAAGCGAAAGAGCTTTGCTTGGAATATCACGCTTCACTCAAGTGAAAGAAGGAATCCGGAGCTCCGACCTCCTATCACTGTTCCAGAATCAGGGACGCTGTCTCATTTGCCAAGGCATTGAAAATCAGATGGGCTGGACATGTAATGCAATTTGGAGACGACCACTGACTAGAGTCGCTACCAACTGGATCCCACAGGATGTCAAAAGATCACGTGGCCGCCCACCTACAAGATGGTCAGACTTCTTCGCCAAGACCCTGAACGAATGGTTTGAGGCTCTTTGTATTCCTGAAGCAACCAGATGCCATTGGGCTACACTGACACATGATAGGGTCAAACGGAAATATTCCTGGCGCCTGCTAGAGCAAATCAATGAATAATGGGATGTCAAGTGATCAAGTGATCATGTGATATAAAGGGACTGACTTGAGGCACCTCGCCCCCTTTTTCCTTCTTCTTCTTTTGGGTAGGACTCCTCGGGTGAGATCCTCTCTCTTTGGTGGGAGAATTGGACTCTCTTGTATGGTCTAAGTTCGACCAGAGCTAGAGTTCTTTCATTATATTGGATTGTGGTGGGAGAGCTTTTGTACTATTAAAAGCCTTTTTTGGAACTGCGCTGGACTTGTGAGTCTTCATGTTCCCCGGCGACCTCGGAGGTAGAAGATAACTTCTGTCCTGATATTGTTGGGGATCCCAGCAGTTCCCCGACAACCAACCTATTCCTATGAATATCCCATTCAGCTTTCATTTGGAATTTAGATATGATAAACAACTGTATGATACTGAGTATTCCTCTCGAATAAAAGAGAGAGATGAAAATCATTCCATTTACTTAGGTATTCCTTGATATCTTCCCGAAAAATTTGTTGATATTCTGTTTCTTTGAGGGGTTGGTGGTGTTTGTTGGTGGGACACACTTAGCAGTACTCAGGGGTTATTCCTGGCTCTGCTTTTGGGATCAGTCTTTTGGTGGAATTGGCGACCATGTGGGATGCCAGAGATCTAACCCAGATTGACTGCATGTAAGGCAAGCACCCTAACTGCTGTACTCTCTGACCCTCTGATGGTATTTTGTATTTAAATCTTATAGTTATTGCACATCTAATATGACAGGCTTCCATTTGTCTTGAAAAAATTTCATCTTGCCAGAAAGGTAATGCAGAGGTACAGACACTTGCCTTGCATGCAGCTAACCCTGGCTGCATCCCAAGCACTGTATACTGTCTCCCAAATGCCAACAGGAATGATCCCTGAGCACAGAATTATAAGAAGTTCTGAGCATTCCTGGAGGTGTGATCCTCCATAATAAAGAAAAACCTTTCATCCTTGTCAAGCAACCACACAGGGAGCTATTCTGTGATGCGAGGAGTGATGATGGAGCTACTGGGCAACTCTGCAAGTTCTTTAGGGAATTTTATTTCATTTGAGTTTTTGCATGCAGAATATGCTCACAGCCTTTGAGCTGTTTCTTCCACCAAAGATTGCACTTCTGCCATCACCAAGTCTTGGAGTGCTCTGAGTCTGGTCTTAGCATAATAATAAATATGGGACAGACCTGTTTCCAAACTGCCCAGGAGCAAACTAACCAGGAAACTCTATCCTGCAGCAGATACCTAACACAGTCCACTCTAAGTACTTCAAATCAAAGTTGACTTGCAGGCTTCATGAGGATAAATGCTACTATAGTGAGCCAATGTATTTCAAATGGTTCTGTTATGTCGTCTAATTGTCACATGATGTTCTCAAGGGTGGCGCTGAAGAGTTTCCATGAAATGGTATCACCCTGCCGAACCCCTCTTTTGACATCAATGATCACTTCCTTGTAAATGGTGAGATCCTGGTGGTGAATCTGTAAGGATCTTGACATATTGGGTTTGAACGCCCTGTTTGGCTAGGGCTTCAATGACTACTTCGGTCTCAACAGAATCAAAGGCTTTCTTTAAATCAATGAACGTGAGACAGAGCGACATCTTGAACTTCCTACAAACCTCAATGAGCTTGGTTACTGTGTGGATATGGTCGACTGTGCTGCATCCTTTTCAGAAGCCACCTTACTTGCATGGTTGTCCTCCGTCTAATGTTCTTCCAATCCTGTTCAGGATAACTCGAGAACAGCTTGTAGATGACGGACAACAGGCAGATGTGGTGATGGTTGCCAATGTCGTGAATGTCTCCCTTCTTGAACAGTAGAACTGTCTTGCTGGTTTTCCATTGGGAGAGCACCTTGCATTCAGACAGGTAGCGTGTGAAGAGCCGAGCCAGTGTATTAATGAGTACTGATGGCAGATTCTTGAGGTGTTTTGGGTCTGACTTTGTCTGGGCCTGGTGCTGTTCCCTTCTTTACCGACAAATGGTATGTTAGATTTCAGAAGGGAGGACATTGGGAACGACATATCCATCCTGCGGAATTTGGTATGTGGGCAGGTGGACGTGGGAGTGAAGATAGACAGTTGGTGACTACACCACCTCCGCTTCACTGATGACATCATTCTAATAACACCAAACATTAGCCAAGCAGCACAAATGCTGGCTAACTTTGACCGAGAATGTGGAAAGATAGGTCTACAGCTGAATCTCAACAAAACTATGTTCATGAAAAATGAACTTAATTCCAGAGACACCATTCACTCTCAATGAAACAAACATCTCTGAATGCAGCAGTTATGTGTACCTAGGTCGAGAAGTCAACATGATGAATGACCTAAAACCTGAGCTTCTCAGGAGGAAGAGAACAGCATTTTGCCTTCAAAAAACATTGAAGAAACAGCCAAAAGGACAAAGAACCTCTTGCTCCAGGCACATCTCTTTGACTCCACTGTTCTCCCTGCATTAACATATGCCTCAGAGACCTGGGCCCTACAAAAGCAGGATGAGAACACTATTAGGGTCTCCCAAAGAGGAATCGAAAGAGCTATGCTTGGAATATCACACCTCACTCAAGTGAGAGAAGGAATCAGGAGCTCTGACTTCTGTCGCTGTTCCAGAGTCAGGGATGCTGTCTCGTTTGCCAAGGCATCGAAAATCAGATGGGCTGGGCATGTAATGCAATTTGGAAATGACCGCTGGACTAGAGCCATTACCGACTGGATTCCACGGGATGTCAAAAGATCACGTGGCCGCCCACCTACAAGATGGTCAGAATTCTTCATCAAGACCCTGAATGAACGGTTTGAGGCTCTTCGTATTCCTGAAGCAAGCAGATGCCATTGGGCTACACTGACACATGATAGGGTCAAATGGAAATGTTACTGGCACCCGCTCAAGCAAGTTGATGAATAACAGGATGTCAAGTCATCAAGTGATCAAGTTATCAAGTTATGTAGTCTATAGTAATAGCTGAGTAATATATCTCTCTATCTATCCAGGTGCTAGAGAAATTTTCATTATTTAAAAATGGATTTATTGAAGATTCCATAATAAGCAATTTCATTTTTGTCTTTATAAATCATAAAAATATGTGATTCTATCATCTGTAACTGGAATAGAGAGGTAAGATAATCATTCTAGATACTCTGATTTTTCCCCCTGAGTTCAATGAGACCCCTAAAATTAATCCCCTTTTTAATTGGAAAAGTGCTTAAATTAAAACATATATATCACATAATAACTGCTCTTTTAGCTAACATGCTGTTGTTGCTTTAAAATTTTATTAGATTTGCATTAAATTTAATGATTCCAATTACTTTGTCTTCAACCAAGTTGAAACTGTGTTTTTATTTACTGTCCAGTTCCTCTAGAGAACTTAAATTCTCCACAGTGTTCTTGTAATCCATATCTCTGTTGCTGATTAACCAAAGTTACTTCAATGCTTCTAAAATATATTACTATTTTAGTCCAGGATTAGCTTGTGAACTTGTCTGTGGGAGATGGAAGACTGTATGGTTGACTGTGAGCAGTCCGCAAAGTTGTTTTGTGACTAGCAGGTCTGTATTAGAGGTCCTGTACTCCAATACAGTACTCCATATTGGAGTGTGGGAATGTCTGTCCTCTGTGGCACTTTTCTTTATTCTTCCGAAGGGTCTGTTGCTCTTCTACAGCCCTATCTGAAGGGCCTGCATTGCAGTGCACTTTTGCTCACTTATTTGTTGGTCCCATTTGACTGTGAGTCCCACATGGGCAGTTTTCTAGAACCTATCTTGTTGCTGGATTTTGAGATGACTACAAGAGTATGCTACCCGCACGGCAAAGCCTGGCAAGCTACCCGTGTCGTATTTGATATGCCAGATACCAGTAACAATTATAGACCTCATTCCCATGACCTGATGGAATGGTTTGAGGCTCTTTATGTTCCTGGAGCAAGCAGGTGCCCTTGGACTTTACTTGCATGAGACAGGTCATATGGAGATGTTACTGGTGCCCGCTCGAGCAAATCGATGATGAACGGGAAGACAGTGATCTTGTTGCTTGGCTCACAGAAGATTCCCCATCAATGTAATTGATGAACTGATTCACGGACAGTTCTGAGTAATATAGCAAAATGACAGCAGGCGGCCCAGCCAACTTTCTCTCTCCTTCCAGTGCAGTTAGGCTATTTAGCTTAATTTTGGCTATTTAGCTATATATAAAACATAATTAGTTTTGGTTTTTTTTTGCAGGGGACTCATGGTTTACTGCCATTCTGCACTCAGGGATCACTGCTGGCAGGGCTTGGGGCACTGTATATGGTCCTGGGGATTGAACTCAGGTTGTCTACATGCAACACAAGTGCCCTATTCCTCTGTACTATAGCTCCAGCCCCCAAAACATAATTATTTTAACTCTTATACCACATCATTCTTCTATATCTCTCACTCAGGGTAGTAATTGGAGAGTCCAAATATCATACAGATAGTAGGAAGTTGGGAATCAAAGAGATAGACTGGCTTTAAAACCTTTTCTCCAACAGTGTGTCTGGGAAGAGAATACTAGAGAGAAACCCAAGGTCCTGGGTCTTCCTTTATGCTCCAGCTTAGAGAAGGTCACTTTATTCCTTGAGGACTATAAGTTTCTCCATCTGTAAACTATTACACCACTGGATTACAAATCCTTAAGTCTTTGTTATATAAAGTCTAGTCATCTCATCAAGTAGTTCTCTAATCAAGGTGGGAGTTATTCGTTTGGTCTTCATACTGCTCAGAAGAAAAAATTGGGGCTTTGGAGTTGGGCTATCTGGTCCTAATTTTTTTGGGGGTCACACATGGCAATGCTCAGGGGTTACTCCTGGCTCTGCACTCAGGAATTACTCCTGGTGGTGCTCAGGGGACCATATGGGATGCCAAGGATCCAACCCAGGTCAGCCATGTGCAAGACAAACGCCCTACCTGCTGGGCTATCGCTCCAGCCCCTATCTGGTCCTCATTTTAAGCAGTCTGTTACTAGATTAACAGGCTTGGGCAAGTGGTTTCATTTCATTTATGCTCAATTATTTTTTAAAGTTGCTATGAAATTTAAATGAGAGAAAATCAATGAAACACTTGTAGCATTCAGCACACAGTAATATTTAGAAAGGAACGTGAGATCTGTTAATCACACCCCTCTCTACAGAGGGGAAGTTCATGATTTAACTTTCATTTATGTTCTCCATACATAATACACACACACACACATGCACATACACAGGAAAAGACAATTCAGCTTTAATGTTATTTTCCCTTTGCTTATGGTACCAGCATTACCATAAATAAAGGCTATATTAAAGGCAATAATTTAATGATTTAATACTAAACTCATGATGTCATATAATCTATGTAATTCTCTCTGTAGCTATTTAAGTGAAAAGTTTGCAGATATACAGGATATGGAAATCAGAATGATTAAGCTTTTTAAAAATCCTTAGCAAAGTTACTTTCATATGGATATTTATTCAAAAAATGCTGAAAATAAAAAATGCTTTATAGATAGTAATCAATGTTATATGAAAAGACCTTAGTTTTAGAGTTAGAAAAACTGCCAGGGTTCAAATTGTTCATTGATTCTTAAACTTTGTGACTTTTTTGCTTTGAAACAAAAATGACCTACCTAAGATGTTAAATGAAATTGTCTTCTCAAGCCAAAAAAAGCCTTAAGAAGTCCAGTGAAAGAATATAGGTAATAAACTTTTGACTTAACTAGCCTTAAGAAGTTTAGAGAAAGAACATAGGTAATCAAACTTTTGTCTCAAATTAAGTTAAGATTCTTGACTTCGGAGCATTTTTCCTCAGATTTTGAGAAAAAGTAATGCCCAGTCTTCCCAGCAGGGGGCAACAGGAGCCACGGGAAAGAAACAAGAGTTTTCCCTCGGTTTTAAGGTTTTAAAGGAGGCCTTACAGAACACTCAGGAAACTGGAGACTAAGAGTTTCACTGGTCAACTAAGAGCTGACACTGTTTCTGGCAAAGAGCACTGAAGGTGGGGCGGGAGGACAGTGCACAATAAAAATAAAGCCCCCTCTGGTCAGAGCAAAGCTTTCCTTCCTTTTGCAGTCTCTTTCACAGTGTACTTCATTTGCTATTAATATCAGCTTTCTCAGGATACTGGTAGGTGGATGAAGACCCCAGGATGTAGGGGCCCAGGCCTGTTACTGGCCACACGGATGGTGCAGCTATACCACACTGACCCTCCTGTCAGTGTCCAAACAGAATCTAAGGGAAGGTGGCAGCAGCTCAGTGCCCAGGTGGGAGGGGAGGACTAAAGTCCTGGGCAAGGGCAGAGGCAGGGGGCCTGGAGTAGACAACAAACTTGCCCTGAGGAAGGAAGGATACAAATTGGTGGGGAGATAAAGAGGTGAGGGGCTGAGGAAGTGAGTGTGTGGGGAATTGATATATGAGGAAATGAGATGGTGAGAAGATGGGTGGTGAGGTGATCAGGAGATGATGTGAGAGGCAAGGAGGTGAGATTGGGAGATGTGGATGTAAGGAGGTGATGAGTTGAATAAGTGAAGCTGAGGGATGGGGAGGTGAGGAGGTTAGAGGTAAGAAAGAGGCGGTAAGTAAGTGAAGTTGGGAGATGGGGAGGTGAGGAGGTGAGTGATAAGAAGAGGAGGTGAGGAAGCAAAGAGATGAGGAAGTGAGGAAATAAGATGGGGAAACAAAGAGGTGAGGATAAAGGTAAGGAGCACTCTACTCTATCCACAGCACTTTGGATCCAGCCATCTCTGAAACCCCACTACTCCTGAATCCAGCAGGATCCTTAATCCTGAGAGGGGCAAACACCTCCACATGGCAGTCCTCGGTATTTCTTGAACACTCCACACTTCCCATGAGGACTTTGTCTGCATTCCCAGGCTGCTTTTCCCAGAGATTGTGGGGGCGTTTTCTCTCCCTCCATTCAGATCAGGGCCTCCTTCCCCTATGGTGGGGCTTGACTTTAACCACCCCTATTTGTCCTCCTAGCACTTGTCACCAGCATCTACTGTTGGTTTGTCAGCTGTCTCATGGATGGGGTGAGTGTGTGAGTCCATGACAGCACTGTAAGCTCCTTGAAATAGTTTAGTGGGTGAAATGAAAATAAATGCTCTAATCATGCCCTCTGTTGGGGCTAGCAGGATTCCCAACAGTATTGGGGTTCAGGGAAGTCCCGGCTGTGTCCGGGCTGGCAATCGTTGATTTGATTAATGGATAAAGGAACAAGGCCTCAGGCTCTTGAAATTCTGAAGATGTCCTTTTAATTTGTCTTCTCTCACTCGTCACTACACCTCACTCCAGGAACCTCCCACCAGGTTCTCTAGCAAGCCACCTGCTGGGGCCTTTTATAGCTACCCAGCCAGGCTCAGAATCCTGTCCTTCTGTTTTCTTAACTGTCACAAATAATACAAGACCCTCTTAACTGTTGCCAATCATACATGACCCAGGTTATCCAATACCCTCCACCCCACCTCCACTGTCTGATGGCGGCAGAGATGACCCACTGATAGGACAAAAAATTAAGACCAAGGAAGCAGAGCAGATTGCCTGTGAGGAGTAGCTGTCAGATCAGCAGATGACCTCCTGATCTTAGTCATCTTACACAGGGGCCCAGTACCTGTGAATGACTCCACCTGTTTGCAGACCATCAGCCAACTTTGATTTGGACTTAGGGTCAACATATCAATCATTCTCTACTATTAAGAACAAGGATATGAAGTTTCTAAGTGATTACAGATCAGATGTTAAGAGGAAATAGAAGAGATCACATTGTGGGTTATGAAATATTGCTTTAGACGGGTCTGTTTTAAGCACATGAATCTAAGCTTTTGCTTCCTAAATGATCATTGATCTCTGGCCTCAGAGGAATTCATTGTCTATCCCTGAGCAAGGCACTTGTTCCAGTCCATATACTGTTGCTAATTAACTACAAATACATTTCACATGAGGGCTTCCTCTGTGGTGATCCTTAATATTCAGCAGGAGAATTGACACTCTTTATTCCTTTAATTGTGTTTTCCTAATTAAATTGCAAATTGGAATTGCTTTTTTCTCTTGAAATGAAGATCTAATATTTCAGCATCAAGTTCTCTTTTTGTTTTAACCATTTCCAGATCTTGGCATAACTAAGTACCAAATAAATATTATGCCCAAAATAATGTCTGGATAAATATAATACTTAAAACTTGCAATACAGCTCACAAAATCGTTGTCTAATCATGCATAATGCATAATTATCGTAAACGAAAAAGAATAATACACTTCTGGGTTTCTCAGTAATACAGTGGGTATGGCACTTGCCTTGCACTGTGGCTGACCTGGGTTCTAACCCCAGCACCCCATCAGATTCCCTGAGCCTACAGGAGTGATCCTTGAGCACAATGCCAGGAGTAAGCCCTGTATAATCTGGCTGTATCCTCCCCCACAAAAAAGAATGATACATTTCAATGCAACTAGAAAAAATGAAATATATCCTGCCATTGTCTATGAGCCACTATGTTTCTCATTTCCTAATATTTCAGACAAGAAATTCCATCTGACTCTCACCTATTTAAGGTGAGATTCTGAATATTAACTTAATCACGAATGAACGAATCACGAACTTCCCGCTCATCATCTATTTGCTAGAGCGGGCACCAGTAATATCTCCATATGTCCTGTCTCATGCTAGTAGAACCCAAAGGCATCTGCTTGCTCCAGGAACAAAAAGAGCCTCAAACCATTATATTAGGTCATGGGAGGGACCTAATATAAATGTTACTGGTATTTGGCATATCAAATACAACACGAGCAGCTTCCCAGGCTTGCCATGCGGGTGGCATACTCTTGTAGTCACCTCTAAATACAGCATTTATTGATGAACCATGCGGGAGCCGGGCTGTGATAGTCTGGTCTATTAATTTAATATTCTTAGGAAAGATAACATATTAACTTAATAGTCTTAGGAAAGATAAACAACAGTTTGACAGAAAAGGGATCAGTAATAACATATTTTTATATTAACTTAATATTAACTTAATATTCTTAGGAAATTAATATTAACTTAATATTCTTAGGAAAGAATATTAACTTAATATTAACTTAATATTCTTAGGAAAGATAAACAACAGTTTGACAGAAAAGGGATTAGTAATAACATTTTTACCACATAATTACCTCATAACAAATTAGTAAAGATGATGACATTCATTAAACACAAACATTTAAAACAAAAAGACACACAATCTGGCTCAAATTTCTTTTTACAACAAAAATAAACTAAAATGCAGAGATATTATATCACCAGGATTTGGGGTGTCTATTTAAGATTTTACTTTGATAAACTAAGATTGCATAATAAACTATGCCTAAAGAGGGAATGAAGTTTATTATTTAGCTCATTTAGACTACAACATAATATTAGGACAACCAATGTCTCAGCTACGGGTTTTGGACTATTTACAATGACTCTTGAACTGATTTTGTGGATCAGGATCAGGTTTTCCAGCTCCTTCACCATCCTGGTTACCCTTAATCAATTTTAAATTGCCAGTGTCCTCGAGATAATGACACTTAGATATTCATTCTCTCTCTTTGTCTTTCTCTCTCTCTCTCTCTCGTCTTTTTATTGTGGAGTGGTGAGACCTACACACATAGAGATAAATAAGTTAATCTTCCGAAATTCCTCCTTTTTTTTTTTTTGCTTTTTTTGGGTCACACCTGGAAATGCTCAGGGGTTTCTCCTGGCTCTGCACTCCAGGAATTACTCCTGCGGTGCTCGGGGGACCATATGGGATGCTGGGGATCGAACCCAGGCCAGCACAGGCCGGCTGCGTGCAAGGCAAACACCCTACCTGCTGGGCTGTCACCCGCCCCAAATTCCTCCATTTAAAAAATCAATATATGTAATTGATAAAGCCTGCTATACAATTCCCTAAATGATCCAGCTATCAAAATCCAAGTACCTTGAAATGAGAAGCTGAGCAAAGGGGATTTTTCTTTTAAAAACATGAAATCATCAGATACAGAATGACTGCATTTATTTGCATGGCATAAATATATATGTACATATTATGATACCAATATCCAAGGTCAAGTGAAACATATATCAGGAGGTCTTGTCAAAGGTGGAGATTATCACAAACGTGTGGGAGTCAGAGTTTAGGTAAGACAGAAAATGGAACAGGGTGCTAATAATAGTCGAGGGTACTAATGCCAACCTAGAACTGAGCATTAAATAGAGGCAAAAGGATACACATGACAACCTTTTAATGTATGTTCTGTAATCCATAGTCTGGAAGGGAAGGAAAAGAGGAAGAGAGAGAAAGGGAAAGAAATAAAGAACCTGCCATGGAGCAGGGCTGGGGGAAGGGGGAGGGGAACCGGGGATGTTGGTGGTGGGAGATGGGCGCTGGTGGAGGGACGGGTGCTGAAACACTGTATGACCAAGGCCCAAACATGAACTTTTTTTAATTGTATATCTTTTTATTTGTATATCTCACGGTGGTATAATAAAATACTTAAAAAATAAAATTAAAAAAAAAAACATGAAATCATGAAAGAAACCCAGCATGTATGGAGTCATGGAGCCTGGAAGACGGTGTTGAAGACAGGATCCCTCACTAACTAGATGAAAGTACTATTCTCTGCCAAATTAGTCTCAGAACTGAGCAGCTGGGCAAAAGGTGGGGGGGGTGGGCTTATGACCAAGGAGAGGGTCCAAATCATTCTGCCTTGGAGGAACTGGGATCCCAGGACATGTTGCAGCTGTTAGGCCACTACTGTGTGCCCTCTGCTGCCTGCACATGGCGAGAAAGAAAAGCCATTGAGTGGAAATGATCCACATACAGATGGTTGCGCCTTTCTGGACAGCCCATGTGAACTTAATGTAGACCCATGCTGATCTTGGTTCAGAAAGAATAAGAGAGCATGAGAGGCAAGTGTGCTGGGGTGATCATGGACAGTGGTTGCTGCCAAAGATGAGGAGACTCTCAGAGACCACGACACACTGTGGAGGCGCTTGCTGACAAAGATAAGAAGACTCTCAGAGACACGACACACTGTGGAGATGCTTGCTGACAAAGATGAGGAGACTCTCACAGACATGGCACACTGTGGAGATGCTTGCTGACAAGGATGAGGAGACTCAGAGACACGACACACTGTGGAGCTACTTGCTCACAAAGATGAGGAGACTCGGAGACAGCTGCACATGTGGAGCACTTTCCCTCCATATCTAACCTAAGCAACATCAGGACAGTGAGTGTGTTGGAGCCCTTTAAGTTTCAAGAGGAAATGAGCCGAAGGTCAATTTTGCAGAAGTGTCTCCTGGCTTGTACTCTCATGTGTCTTGCTGTGCTCAGGAATTTCCAGGCATCCTCTTGAATGCATGTGCAATAGTAGAGTCTTGTGGCCATTTTGCAGATTAGGAAAGTGAAGTTAAAAAAATAAATGCATATAAACCAAGTATTGGATGGGCAAAAAAAAAAAAAAGAAAGGAAAAAAAAAAGAAAAGTGAAGTTGAGTTTTGTTAAGTGACTTACTGAAAGCCATTCAGTTAACCAGCTTTTAGTTGTGGGGTAAGATGCTATACTGGGTAGAAGGAAAGAGGACAATGAGAGACAAGGAGTGAGACACACATATCAGCTTATATTTGGGTTGTGAAAGAGACATCTCAGTAAAATATTTGGCAAGAGAAAAGTCAGGGAGAAGTTGGCAGTATTCAAACTACTAAGCTTTAGTGAAGACCTGGATGTATCCTGAGCCTGTTCAGCATGCATCTGGTTTCATCCCCTTTCCCTCTTGGGAGATCAAAACCATTGGCCATATGCCCTCACCTTGTCACTTTAATGAGCAGATTAATGAGAAGATTAATCAATTAAGAATTTGGCTCTAACAATGTGTAAAAGAAGAGGGAGAGATATGCAGAGACAGAGAGAGAGACAGAGAGAGAAAGAGAGGAAACAGGGGCACCTGCTATTGAGGCAGCCTGGGGATGGGCGGGAGGGGGGGTGGGGTACATTGGAGGTGGAAATGGGGCACTGGTGGAGGGATGGGTGCTGGAATACTGTATTACCAAGAAGCAATTATGAACACCTTTGTAATTGTATGTCTCACAGTGGTATAATAAAAAATTTTAAAAAAAAGAATTTGGCTCTAGTTCCTGCTGGAGTCTTATGGAAAAAATTGCAAGAAGGGTTTTTCCCTCTCTACTCTCAAATCAGTCACACCCTGATTTCTTGGAAAATCTTGGAAACACCTTTAAGCTTTGGGTTCACCATTGATCCCGAGTAGAGAAACTAGGTCCTCGGTTTTGAAACATAGAACTATGATTCCTAAGTTAAGCTGGATATGCTGTCCTATGACCCCAGAAGTTCTCAGGTGATTCTCCATTTACATGGGCCAGGGAAAACCATTTTTTTTTAATTTTTTTAATTTTTTTTTATTTTTACAATTACAAAGATATACAATTAAAAAGTTCATATTTGGGTTTTGGTCATACAGTGTTGCAGCACCCATCCCGCCACCAGTGCCCATCTCCCACCACCAACGTCCCAGGTTCCCTCCCCCTCCCCCAGCCCCTCCCTCCATGGCAGGTTCTTTATTTCTTTCCATTTCTCTCTCTTTCTCTTTTCCTTCCCCTCCAGACTATGGATTACAGAACATACATTAAAGGGTTGTCATGTGTATCTTTTTGACTCTATTTAATGCTCAGTTCTAGTTGGCATTAGTACCCTCGACAATTGTTAGCACACTGTTCCATTTTCTGTCTTACCTAGCTTCTGACTCCCACACATTTGTGATAATTTCCACCTTTGACAAGACGTCCTGATATATGTTTCACTTGACCTTGGATATTGGTATCTGAATATGTACCTATATATTTATGTTATGCAGATAAATGCAGTCATTCTGTATCTGTCTCTCTCCTTCTGGCTAATTTCGCTCAACATAATCTTCTCCATGTCCATCCATTTGTAGGCAAATTTTATAACTTCATTTTTCCTAACCGCTGCATAGTATTCCATTGTGTAGATGTACCAAAGCTTTGTTATCCAGTCATCGATTTTCAGGCACTCTGTTTGCTTCCAGATTCTAGCTATTGTGAATAATGCTGCTATGAACATAAAAGTAGGGATGGTGTTTCCTCTGCGTATTTTTGGTTTTCCAGAGTAGATTCCCAGGAGTGGTATGGCTGGGTCAAATGGGAGTTCAATTTCTAGTCTTTGGAGGAATGTCCATATTGTTTTCCAGAAAGGCTGTACCAGCTGGCATTCCCACCAACAATGGATGAGTGTTCCCTTTTCCCCACACCCACGCCAGCACTTGTTGTTCTTGTTCTTTTGAATATGTGCCAGTCTCTGTGGTGTAAAGTGGTATCTCATTGTTGTTTTGATTTGAATCTCTCTGATGATTAGTGATGATGAGCATTTTTTCATATTTTTTTTTGCCATTTGAATTTCTTCCTTGCTGAAGTTTCTGTTCATTTCTTCTCCCCCATTTTTTGATGGGGTTGTTTGTTTTCTTCTTGTAAAGTTCTACCAGTGCCTGATATATCCTGGATATTAACCCCTTATCAGATGGGTATTGGGTGAATATTCTTTCCCATTCTGTGGACTGCTTTTGTATCTTAGTCACTGTTTCTTTTGAGGTGCAGAAGCTTTTTAGTTTCATGTAGTCCCATATTTTATCTTTTCTTCTAGTTGCTTTGTTAGTGATGTTTCATCTTTGAAGATGCCTTTAGCTTTAATGTCATGGAGGGTTTTTCCTATATTTTCTTCAATGTACTTTTATGGATTCAAATCTGATATTGAGATCTTTAATCCATTTTGATCTGATTTTTTGTGCATGGTGTTAGATACAGGTCCAAATTCATTTTTTTACATGTCGCTGCCCAGTTTTCCCCAACACCACTTATTGAAGAGGCTTTCCTTACTCCATTTTTAGACTCGTTGCACCTTTATCAAAGATTAAATGATCATGTGTTTGAGGTTGGGTGTCAGGATACTCAATTCTATTCCATAGGTCCACAGGTCTGTTTTTATTCCAATACCATGCTGTTTTAATTACTACTGCCTTGTAGTACAGTTTGAAGTTGGGCAAGGTGATGCCTCCCATCTTCTTTTTCCCGAGGATTGCTTTAGCTATCCTTGGGGGTTTATTGTTCCATACAAATTTCAGGAGTGTTTGGTCAATTTCTTTGAAGAATGTCATCGGTATCCTTATAGGGACTGCATTGAATCTGTACAGAGCTCTAGGGAGTATTACCATTTTGACAATGTTGATTCTCCCATCCATGAGCAGGGAATATGTTCCCATTTCCTTGTGTCCTCTTTTATCTCTTGGAGCAGTGTCTTGTAGTTTTCTTTGTACAGGTCCTTTACACACTTGGGTAAGTTGATTCCTAGGTATTTGATTTTTTGTGGCACAATTGTGAATGGAATAGTTTCCTTAATATCCCTTTCTTCTCTTTCGTTATTTGTATATAGGAAAGCCACCGACTTTTGCGTGTTGATTTTGTATCCTGCCACTCTACTATATGTGTCTATTGTTTCTAGGAGTTTTTTTGGTAGAGAGTTTAGGGTTCTCTAGGTATAATATCATGTCATCTGCAAATAATGATAGCTTGACTTCTTCCTTGCCTATCTGGATGCCCTTGATGTCCTTTTCTTCTCTGATTGCTATGGCAAGTACTTCCAGTACTATATTGAATAAAAGAGGTGAGAGTGGGCAACCTTGTCTTGTCCCTTATCTCAGGGGGAAGGCTTTCAACTTTTCCCCATTGAGAATGATGCTCGCTGTGGGCTTTTGGTAGATGGCTGTAACTATCTTGAGGAAAGTCCCTTCAATTCCCATTTTCTGGAGGGTTTTAATCATGAACGGGTGCTGGATCTTGTCAAATGCTTTCTCTGTGTCTATTGATAAGATCATATGGTTTTTATTTTTTCTCTTATTGATATGATGTATTATGTTGATTGACTTGCGAATGTTGAACCATCCTTGCATTCCCGGGATGAATCCTACTTGGTCATGATGTATAATCTTCTTGATGAGTCTTTGGATTCTGTTTGCTAGTATTTTGTTGAAGATCTTAGCATCCGTGTTCATCAGGGATATTGGTCTGTAGTTTTCTTTCTTTGTGTTGTCTCTCCCTGCTCTGGGTATCAGGGTGATATGTGCCTCGTAGAAGCTGTTTGGGAGTGTTTCTGTTTCTTCTATTTCCTGGAAGAGCTTGAACAGGACAGGTAGTAGGTCCTCCTTAAAGGTTTGGTAGAGTTCACTAGGGAATCCGTCTGGACCTGGGCTTTTGTACCGGGAAAACCATTTTTTACAAAAAAAACACAATATTATTTGCCTTTGTTGTTTCCATGGTCAGTATCCCATGGAGTTGTTCAATGTTAGCTAAGGTTTATCTATTATCTATCTATGCATTATCACAGAATCAAGCAAAAGAGGTGTTTTATTCAACTGTCTTTTAGAGAACCCAATCTTAAAATTATTTTCAAAAATTCAAAACAACACAGATTGCCTTGTTGATATTTGTTAGGGGAAAAATATTAAGTTGACTCAAAAGTATGTTGCTTAAGTCAATGGACAATTGCAATAATTGCACTTCTTCATTTTTTAATGGATTAATTAAGATGTTGAGCATTTACCAGATTTTGTTTCTACTACAGTGGCATGGGTAAAAACAACCCACACAAACAAATGTTCTTTAGATCTGCTCAGTCATTGCTAAAGCAAGCACAGATTCCAAGAATGCTGCAAGCCAGACCCACACTTTCATCCTGGAGATGTTAGTACCTGAATCAATGAGTGTCTGAATATCAGTGGAGGCTGAAATCTATGACTGTGAGGCTCAGTAGCACCAGTGGATTTGTATCCACTGGGTTGCAAGGACCATCCACCCCACAACCTCTCCATCACTCCAGCATGGCTGGACTAGATAACAACTTCATGCAATGAAACCAGGAGTGATGCTGGTGGTCACCAACCACTTCTTGAGATGAAACCTTGGCATCTTTTGAACAATTCAGTACAAAATTAAATGTCTCCTAAGATGTTCTGAGAACTCTACCATGAGTTTTTCCTTTCCCTTCTTGCCAACAACAGCCTTCTTCTTAAAACAGCCTCTTCATCCTAGATCCTTTCCTCTCATGAACAACCCCTTCATGTCAGACTTATTCCTCTCATGAACAACCCCTTTGTATCAAACTCATTCCCTCTCATTAACAGCCCCTTCATGTCAGACTCATTCCCTCTCATGAACAGCCTCTTCATGTCAGATTCATTCCCGCTCCTGAATGTCAGTCTCATTCCCTCTCATTAACACCCCTTCATGACAGACTCATTCTCTATCATGAATAGCCTCTTCGTGTCAGTCTCATTCCCACTCAAGAACAGCCCCTTCATGTCAGACTCATTCCCTGTCACGAACAGCCCCTTCGTGTCACACTCATTCCCTCTCATGAATAGCCTCTTCATGTAAGTCTCATTCCCCTGTCATGAACAGCCCCTTGTCAGTCTCATTCCCTCTCATCAACAGCCCCTATAATTCAGACTCATTCCTTCTCATGAACAGTCCCTTCGTGTCAGACTCCATTCCCTGTCATGAACAGTCCCTTCATGTCAGCCTCATTCCCTCTCGTGAACAGCCTCTTTGTGTCAGTCTCATTCCCTGTCATGAACAGCCCCTTCATTTCAGACTCATTCCCTATCAGGAACAGCTCCTTCATGTCAGTCTCATTCCCTCTCGTGAACAACCCCTTCATGTCAGACTCATTCCTCTCATGAGTAGCCTCTTCGTGTCAGATCCATTCCCACTCACGAACAAACAGCCCCTTCGCGTCAGTCTCATTCCCTCTCATTAATAGCCCCTTCATGTCAGACTCTCATTCCCTGTCATGAACAGCCCCTTCATGTACTCATTCCCTCTCGTGAACAGCCCCTTCATGTCAAACTCATTCCCTGTAATGAACAGCCCCCTCATGTCAGTTTCGTTCCCTCTCATGAATAGCCCCCTCATGTCAGTCTCATTCCCTCTCATGAACAGCCCCTTTATGACAGACTCATTCCCTGACATGAACATCCCCTTCGTGTCAGACTCATTCCATATCATGAACAGCCCCTTTATGACAGACTCATTCCCTGTCATGAACAGCCCCTTCATGTCAGACTCATTCCCTGTCATGAACAGCCCCTCGTGTCAGACTCATTCCCTGTCATGAACAGCCCCTTGTCAGTCTCATTCCCTCTCATGAACAGCCCCTATAAGTCAGACTCATTCCTTCTCATGAACAGTCCCTTCATGTCAGACTCCATTCCCTGTCATGAACAGTCCCTTCATGTCAGTCTCATTCCCTCTCACGAACACTCTCTTTGTGTCAGACTCATTCCCTATTATGGCCTAAACTAAACCTTCTATTACCTGTACCTCCCAGAAGCCCTAATCCAGCTTCCCTTTTATGGCCACAAGTTTATTCCCCAGCTCAATTACCATTTATTTCTCTGCATCAGTCTTTTCCCAGTGTCCAGGCTGTGGGCTGGATTCCTTCACCTTTACCAGCTCCTCTTTATTCTCTAAAATAGCCCCAATCCCTCCTCCTGTCCTCATGCTCATGAAATCACACCTTCTTCAGGCACATCCCCTCTCAGCTTCCACTGTCCTCCCTCTGCTACACCAGAACCCCAGATTGCAAAACAGCCCAGTTCCAAATCTTTCTTGCAGCCAAGGAGGTCATTGTGAGCTAATCTCCTGCACTACCCTAGGTGTCTCTAGGAAAGCATTCACTTTCATGATTGAGAAGACAGCCCAGAAATGTGACTAAGTTGGCAATAGCTGTCTTGTGACTATGACGAAAATGAATGACCAGGGTATTGCAATCTGGGCCCTGACTCACTTTGCTGCAAGTCATGGCCAGCAACTGCCTCCTCCAACTTCTTGTGGTATGAAAAAAACCAAAAACCAGAAAACAAAGGACTGTTCAAACCACCCACATTCAGTATACTTTTTACCTAAAACCCAAAGGATTCCGGGAAGTGTTAACTTTCAACCTCCCGGCCACTTGAAGCCTGTGCACTCTGTCCTACTCTGTCTTTCTCCTCTGGCTACTTTCTGTGCACCGCCCTATCCAGGCTTCTCTGAGTCCCTGAGCTTGCCTGCTCATCCTAGTCCTATCACACTTTTTGGTCTTTGTTGCTGTATCTCACAGTGTTATGGCCTAACTGTGATCATACTCTAGGGGTCCCAGATTCATTGGTTGACATTTTAAACACAGAAGCTTAGAGTGTAGCTGGACTTGGAGACTGGGTCTTCAGATAGGTAAATAAGATTCAGTCATGTGCACAAGCTGTGATCCAGGCTGACTGGAGTCATTATAAAAGGGGAAACTAGAACACAAGCATGCACAGAGGGAAGGTCACTTCAAGACATTGGAAGAATATGACCATCTCCAAGCCAAAGCGAGGCTCATAAAACTGTGCTGTCTTCTCACCTTTGGCCTCCATAACTGTGAGCAGCGACTGTTGCCTAAGCCCCGGTCTTTGTATTTTGTCACAGCAGCTCAAAGAAACTAATATACCAGCCAATGCTGCAGAGGCCATGTGACATTACTCCCTTGATTTGAATTTTTATTTAGTGAGGTTGGGGTGGGACATATCCAGTAGTGCTCAAGATTTACTCCTGGTTCTGTGTCCGCTCCTGGAAAAACTTAGGCAACCATAAGTGGTGTCAGGGGTTGAGCACAGGTCGGCCACATGTAAGGTCACTTGCCCACTATGCTATCTCTCTGGCCCCTTGCCCAATTTTCAAATATGGTTCTCTTTTAGCTGACCAGAAAAAGAGAGCTAATATTTGGGGGCGCGCTGGAAGATAGTTCAAAAGGCCAGAGTACATGCTTTGCATATAGGACTCCAAATTTCAATCCCTGACATATGTCCACTGAACAGCACCAGTGGGGGATCATCCACCCAAAAATACAGAGATATTCCCTTGGCCTCAAAGAATCACAAACCACAGACTGCCTGAAGAGAAAGCTGCATGAAGGAGGTGCAGACCTTGCTAGGCACAATCTTCTCCAGGCTGAGCGGGTCAGCAATGGGAAACTTCAGCTCCACCTTAGCTGAAAGAAAATTTTAATTTAAACATTTTTCTCCAGATGAGAACTGAGCATAGCTGATTCCTTGGGCACACAATCCTGTCAGGAACTATGTTGTGTTGGAGTGACTTAACAACAATCCCATTTATTATCATTCCCATTTCATGGGCCACAGGTCCTGGAATGACTGATCTGGATCTGTGGCCCATGAAGACGGAGTGGTAATAAATGTGTGTTATTGTTAAGTCACTGAGTACCAATTAAAAATATATGAGTATCTACCTGATAATGAGATTTCTACTTCTTGGTGAGGCAGGTGTTAGGCATAGGACTGCAAAACACAAGCAAGCAAGCAAACAAACAAACAAGAAGCTGTGGAGTGAAAATTCAGGAATTCCACTGAGCTTGGGTAGGACAAGGGAAAGTGCAGTGAGAGTAGAGCTTTGTTCTTGCAACTTTAAGACACTGGGTTTAATCCTTGGCATGGAAAAAAGAAAGCTGCTTTACCTAGGACCTCACACATGCTAGGCATGTGCGCAATCATTGAGCCACATTCTTAGCACCTTTTGTAACAAGGTCTATTTTAGGGAAGGGGCTCCAAAGTGATATCCAGGGACCTTGAGACCTCACGCAGGGGTCTCTGTTGACCTGGCCAGTGATCCTGGGCAGAGGTCAAAGATGTGATGCTGTGGATTATCTAGGTCACCCTGTGGTGCTCAAGGACCACCAGAGTCACACAAAAGGTTCCTTGGAGGCCCCCCAGAGATGTTCAAAGGACCATGTAGAGGCTGGATTAAACTGGAGTCAGCTGGATGTAAAGGATATGTTTAATTCCTACACTATGCCTCTAGACCCTATAGCTCTGTTTAGTTGTTTTGTTATGGGCACTTGTCCAACAGTGCTTGGGTGCCTGGGATTAGTCCTGGTGGCATTTGCAGACTTAGGGACGTCCCAGGGACGACGTGATTATCCAGGACCTTGGACCACAGAGTGTGTCCCCTATCACCTAAACCTAGGAAACCAAATCCACATTTTTTATCAAGAATATCCAAATCTACTGTTTGCATCAGGGACCTAGCCTTTGAGACAGACTATCTTATCTTCAGGAAACATTTACACTGGACAGATGCAGTCAACTGCTGGGAAACAATTAACCAGATCACTTGCGAAGAGCAATCTGCTCCTGTCTCAGCCTTGCCCCATCTCACGGTCTGGCTCAAAGCTGCACCAGGCACCTGCATCTCTGAGGCCTCATCTCCAGTGTCTCAGTGGCTGCCAAGTCCCAACTGCTCTCTGGCACCACCCTCAGCAGCTGCCTGCTCTCCCCTCTGGATTCCCCAGAATACCAGAATAATTCAAAAAGATCAGTCCCCCGTAACGCTGATAAACAGAAGCTATGAGTCCCTAGTTATGTAGGTTCTGGGACCTGAGTCACAGTTCCATAGAGGGACTGGAGCATCTGAGGCCAGCACAGAGAGTCTGTGAATGTTGAGCACTGGCTGAGTCTCTTACCAGTTTACCCTCTGCTCAAAGTGTTCTCATGCTTGGTGATGCTCCAGCCTTACCACTAGGGGACCCCCATGCAGTTAGTGTTACCCAAAGGAGCTCTGCAGAATATGGTGGATTAGTGATCGCCCATACCACCAGCCCAGCTGGCCCTGCGTTCCGGCAGTCCAGTGTTCCTTGGAGAGCATGTGAGTTCCCAAAAGGACAGAATGGAAACACCATGATTGCTTCTGGCATGCCACATAGATTAGGCAAAGAATTATGTATGATGACTACTTACCCAGAAAAACAGAGCCACACCCTCCAAATGCCACAATTTAGACTCAACCAGCATTTGCAGGGAGAGTTCAAAATTCTTACTAGAAGAATTTTTCTTAATTTGAACCATTTTGTGTAACAAGTATTACATCTTAATGGAACACAGCAATTTAAAGCTATGGTTGTGGAGCCAGAGAGTAAAGCAGGTAGGGCACTCACCTTGCACACAGCCAGCTTCGGTTCAATCGCTGATACCTTGTATGGTTCTCTGAGTCCCCGCCAGGAGTTATCCGTGAGTTCAGAGACAGCAGAAAGCTTGGAGCACCCCAGGGATGGCCCAAAACACAAGGGGAAAAGTAATGGTTACGTTAGACAAATGTGTTAGATTCTGTCTCTCCCTTATCCTAAAGAAAATAATTGTGTGATGGGAGGAATGGATATATTTTTCCCTGAAAATCAACGTTTTAAAAGGTGTTGATTTTGCATACTAAGGGATGAAGCCATAAGGAAAATTTTATATTCTGGCAATTAATTAAGAAAAAAAATAACTTAAAACTTTCTATTATATTTTTAGGACAAGAGCACTTTATATATTCTATTCTAATTCTCTATTCTAATAGAAACTATATAAGGCATGTATAATTTTTATTAATTTCAGAATCCAACCTACAGAATATTCTCTGTTCACATTAAGTGAACTTCTTGTATTTTTGTTCTGCTTTTCAGTTCATAAATCCATTTCATGTCTCAATAATCAAACCAGGTAAATAATCTTTGCTGAAAAACAACAGATAGAGAATCAAACTGAGATATTTTTCCTTATCTCATGTGTTTCCATGCTTATATTTATATTTAGAAGTCAAAAATAACCTTGAGGATATGTATCTTTCGTTAGATATTTCCCCAAAAATCATGAGACATAGTAATAGGTCTTCCACATTGAAGTTAAAGGCATCTTCAAACATGAAACATCACTGACCAAGCAAGTGGAAGCAAAGATAAACAAATGGGGCTACATTAAACTAAGAAGCTTCTGTGCCCCAAAAGAAATGGTGACCAAGATACAAATATACAAGATACAAGATATCAAGATACAAGATACATTTTCCCACAGAGTGGGAAAATTTACCTATTACCCATGTGATAAAGGGTTAATATCATAGACATAAGTCTCTGGTATAACTAGTTTTTTAATTTATAAGCAAATGCTTATGTCCTTGTGTGGGCTTTATTTCATTCTTAATTAAAACAGGCTAGCAATTATGTAAAGATTTTTACAAAAGACTTATATCTGGCTATATTCCTATTTTATTCTCTGACAACATTCAATTTAATTCTTTAAAACGTGGGAGTGACCTCAAATAGCTTGACGCATATTTCCAAGATATGACAAAGTCCTGCTGCTCCTCTTACATAACTTAAACTGATAAACTATTTAGGATAATTTTTTTTAAATTCTTTCTAACAAAGAATTTACTTTAATGCAAATTTTAAAGGGGAGTTCTTTGTTTGGTTTTATCTTTTCTTTAATTAAAACACCTTGATTAGCAAAGTACAAAGTTTTTCATAATATAGTTGTTAGAAAGATTAATCATTCAACACCAATCCCACCATCAGTGTGTTCCCACCACCAAAGTCCCTCATTTCCCCCTACCCCCATGCCTATGCCTGCTCACTCAGCTGGCACTAATTGTATTGACCATTACAGCACATATATGGCAATGGTATTGATAAAGTCATGATTTTTTTTCTGGGTAAATCTGGCCGATTTATGTTCTTGCATTGACTTTCTGAGTGTCTACAACGTGGTTGGTTTCCACTAGTTTGAGGTATCACGTGCCGGCTTGGGCGCACACCTCGGGGGAAAGCCAGTAGCAGCTCTTCCCCATGTGTCTGTGTCTCTGGATCATGGCCAACAACCCAGAAGCAGTTCATGGGCAGGTCCATCGGGCATTCTAGATGGGACAGAAGTGGGGAAAAAAGGATCCCAGCTCTATCTCCATGGAAGTCCAGTGATTTTAGAACTCTTATTTCCCTTTTTTAAAAAACTGGGCCACTGTGAGATAGCCCATTACAAAGCTGTTCATGGTAGGGTTTTAGTCATATGGTGTTCCAACTCCCATCTCCAATTCAGATTTCCCACTACTGATATCCCCAATTTCTTTCTGCCCACATCCTGCTTTTTATGGCAAACACTTTTCTTCTCTCTCATCTCCCTCTCTCTTTCTCTCTGCATTTGCGCATTGTAGAACTTTACAAGAAAAAAGTACAAGCCCATCATAAAGAGGGGAGCATGAATGGAAACTTCCTCAAAGAAGAAATTCAAATGGCCAAAAGGCATATGAAAAAAATGTCCTTCATCACTAATCATCAGGGAGATGCAAATAAAAATGAGATATCATAGAGACTGGTTTACATCAAAAGAATAAGAAGAACCAGTGCTGGTGCAGATGTGGGGGAGAAAGAGACTCCAATTCACTGTTGGTGGGAATGCCGACTAATTCAGCCTTTTTGGAAAACAATATGGACATTCCCCAAGGTACTAGAAATTGTGCTTCCACATGACCCAGTAATAACAAATTCTGGGAATATGCCCTGGGGACCCAAAACATACAGCAGAAGCACCATCTATCTGCACCTCTATGTTCACTGCAGCACTATTCATAATAGCCAGAATCTGGAAACAACTAGATAGTCTGAGAATGGACAACTGGATAAAGAAACTATGGTACATCTACTTAATGGAAAACTATGCAGCCACAGGAAAAATGAAGTCATGAAATTGTTTATAAATGGATAGACATGAATAATGTCATGCTGAGTTAAATGAGTAGAAAGGAGAGGGATAGATACAAAATGACTGCATTCATTTGTGGGATATAACAAAAAATAGTACGAGACTAATATCCAAGTCCAGGGAAAACAGGGGCCAGGAAGACTTGTCAGTGTTTGGAATCTACCACAAGTGTGTGTGTGGCAGAGGGAAGACAAGATAGAGAAGGGACCAGTTTGACAATAATAGTTGGAAATAGTAACACTAGACTAGAACTGTGCATTGAAAATACACAGTAAAGGGATATACATGTCTGTATTGCAAACCAAAATGAGCCAAAAGGATGTGTGTGGGAGAGAAAAAGAGAGTGAAAAAAGTAAGAGAGAGAGAGAGAGAAGTGCTTGCCATAAAAGGTAGGTTGTGGGGTAGGTGGAGGGAAGCGGGGGACATTGTTGGTGGGAAAAGTGCACTGGTAGAGGGACTGGTGAAGGGATGGTGCAGGAACACTGTATGACTGAAATGTAGTCATGACTAGCTTTGTAACTTTTTTTTTTGTGAAGTTCTACAATGCGCATGGTGGTTCAATAAAATTAATTAATTTAAAAGAATGCATAACAACCAATAAAAACTATATATTAAGTATATGAAGAAAACCTAGGGCCAGAAAGAGAGCACAGAAAGGCAGCTTCCTCTTATGTGGCTGATCTAAGTTCAGTCCTCAAAAGTCCTTTAGACACTGCCGAGAATGACCCCTGAGCACCAATTGTTGTGACCCAAAAGTACAAAAATGAAAAGCAGAAAATATGGTCTTACAGTTGTAGCAGGATGAGTATCTTAATAACCTTTAAAAATAATTTTATTCTTTTCTTTGATACTACACTAAAACTCAATCATGTAGACAATTTGATGTAGAACTGACAAGTCAAAGAATTTTGTCTACTCTGTTCAATTAAACTTAGTCAGTTTCACTTTTTTATTATTGTTTATTTGTTTTGGGGCCACCACTTTCGATACTCAGTGGTTACTCCTGGCTAAGCACTCAGGAATCACGCCTGGAGGTGCCCTGGGGACCATGTAAAACACCAGGAATTGAACTCTGGTCAGGGCCATGCAAGCAAACACCCAACCTACTGTTCTATCCCTCTGGTCCTCAGTTTCACATTTCAAATTGTACTTTTACCCAAGCTTCTTATCCTATAACATCACACTCTGCTGGAAACTTTGGTTCACCAGCAACAGAGCTCTTCAAAATATGGACACATTTCATTACTTAATCAAAATACCATGTTGACACAGAACAAGATAGAATCACTGGAGAATCTTGCAAACATTTCAAAAAAATTTACATTAATCCTTCTAAAAGTCTTTAATATAAAAGAGAAGATTTCTAAATGAATTTTATATTTTACTTTATTATTTTATTGAATTACAGTGAGATGCAAGTTACAAAGTTGTTCATGATTGGGTTTCAGTCACACAAAGTTCCATCACTCATCTCTGTAAATTAATTTTAAGAAATAAGTATTATTCTGATAACAAAATCAGAGAAACCGCATGAAAAACTGCAAATTAATATTCATGACAACATCCTAAATTATCAAATCAAATTCAACAGTCCATTTAAAATATTATAAATCATGATTATGTGGGATTTATTGCTGAAATGAAATAGTGGTGAAATCAATTATGGTACAATACACATAAAACGAAGGGCAGAAACCATGCCATAACCTCAATTAATATAAAAGAGTCAAAAACTTAAATATTCTTGTGTTATGAAACACTCAGCAAACTAGGAAAAGAGAAGTCATTTCAACATAATAAAGTCACAAAACAAAAATCTCACAGATAACATCACATTACTGCTAAAAATGGAAAACTTTCAAGTCAGGAAGAAGACAAGTATGACTCCCTTATACTTCTCTATTAAGCATAGAATTGGAAGATTTTGCCAGAACAATCAGACAAGTAAAAGGAATGAATGGCATACAAACTGAAAAGGAAAAATTAAACCCTCTATTTGTAGATGTTATCTTATATGTATAAAACCAAAAGCTTACACACAGATACACATACACACAAAGCTATTAAAATTTAGAAAAATTGAAGGATACAAAATCAAAGTGCAAAATCAATTATATTTCTATTTGCTAGAACTGGTATGCATTTCTATTCACTAATGAGCAACTTGAAAGGAAATTGAGAACACAATTGGATTCATAATAGATTTAGTTATTCCTCCAAGGCTCATGTTAGATGGCTTAGCTGAACTAATATTGTTAAAATGTACAAACTACCTAAAGTAATCTACTAATTCAAAGCAATCCCTATTCAGTTCTAAGTGCCATATTCTGCAAAAAATAGGAAAAAGTATTCTAAAATTCTGGGGCCATAGAAATAATATACTGATAACATCTTTTTTAAAATATATTTTATTATACCACCATGAAATAAACAATTACAAGAATGTTCATGTTTGGGTTTCAGCCATACAGTGTTCCAGCACCCATTCCTCCACCAGTGCCCATTTCCTACCACCAATGTCCCCGATTCCCTCCCCCTCCCCTGCCTCTATGGCAGACTCTTTATCTCTTTTCTCTTACTCTCTTTCTCTCTCTTTCTCTTACCTATTGTGGATTGTAACATATATATATACTTAAAGGTTATCATGTGTATCTTGTTGCCCGCATTTAATGCTCAGTTTTATGTGGTAATAGCACTTTCTACAATTATTGGCATACTGTTCCCTTCTCTGTCTTACCTAACCTCTACTCCCACACGTTTGTGGTAATTTCCACCTTTGACAAGACCTCAAGATCCACTTTTCACCTGACCTTGGATATTGGTATCATAATATGTATATATGTATATATTTTATATATTTATGTATATATATTTATATATAAATGTAAATATATATTTATATATAATATATATTTATGTCATGCAAATAAATGCAGTCATTCTATATCTGTCTCTCTCCTTCTGGCTAATTTCACTCAACATGATCCTCTCCATGCCCATCCATTTATAACTTTATTTCATAAATTTATTAATTTATTTCATAAGTTTATTTTCCTAACAGCTGCATAGTATTGTGTAGATGTTACTGATAACATTCTTGCCTTGTTCGAATGGGACCCTTGTTCGAATGGCCAATCCAGGTTCCATCCCAGTACCCCATGTGGCCCCACCTGGAATGATCCCTGAAAGAGAGAGAAGTCCTGAATACTGCAGGGCATGTTCCCCCCCTAAGACAAGCAAATAAATATAAAATTCACAGGGAACCTCAAGTATGCTTTCAAAGGAAATGCTAAAAGGATGGCTGGTCAAGAACTGACTTTGTGGTTGGGTGGGGGTGAGGGAAATGCTTGAGCCACAATTGGTGGGACTCAAAGATTACTCTTGGCTCTCTACTCAGAGATAATTCCTGGCGGATTTTCTTTTTTCTTTTTCTTTTTTAAATTTTTTTAATGAAACCACCATGGGATATACAATTACATGATTGGGTTTCAGTCATACAGTGTTCCAGTACCCATCCCTCCACCAGTGCCCTATTCCCCTGGTGGATTTTCGGGAGGGGTGGCGTGGGAATGGGAGAAGATATGCAATGCCAAGGGATTGAACTGGATCAGTCAACACACAAGGAAAGTTCCTAACCCCCTGAACTATCTCTCCAACCCAAAAGTTTACTTTCAGTAAGCTTAATTTTTACCAATGCACTGGGACATTCATAAGGAAAACAGGTAATTATTTTTCATATTGGAAGTACAGATGGCAAAAAATACAATGGCTCTAACATGGTTTGGTTTAGTACTATGGTCTCACTTCAGTAAGAGTGTATCATTGTTCAGTACAATAAAGTGACCACAACCTTAAAAGGCTATTTCCACAAGGTCAGTTTTTCCAGTATTCTCATTTTAGGCTGACAACAGCACTTATCGTCACCTACTGTTTACACATCAGAAGCAGAGACCAGCAGAGCTTGAGAAACGTCTGCATGTCCTGGACTATCAGTTGGCAATGCCAGCCCTTCAGACACAAAGGGCAGCCTGTTTTCCATCGGAAGCGCTGCCTTTCGTCATCCCCAACTGATCTCACTCCTCACACTCAGACATGGTCCAAACACATGAGGTAAGCAAGTCTCAGGCCCTGCTCACTTCTACCTTTCTTGACACTGTGGGTGCTCAACCATCCACACGTTCACCCCATCCCTCCACACCCTTCCATTCTCCTCTCCTGTAAGCTCCTTTCTCTGCCAAGACCATAACAGTACCATAACCATAACAACAACAGTACCATAACCATAACATGGTTCATACCCCTGAGTTTTAGGAAGCATTTTCTGGTCTGCCACCTTCTTTGGATTTTGATGGTTAAACTGCATATTGAATAGTTTTTTAATATATTTTATTGTACCACCATGTGATAAACAATTACAAAAATGTTCATGTTTGGGTTTCGCCATACAGTATTCCAGCACCCGGTCCTCCACCAGTGCCCATTTCCCACCACCAATGTACCTGATTCCCTCCCCTTCCCCTAGCCTGCCTCTATGGCAGGCCCTTTATCTATTTTCTCTCTTTCTCTTTTATATCTCTCTCTTTTCTCTCTTCCTTCTCTTACAATTTGTGGATTATAATGCACATACTTAGAGGTTATCATGTGTATCTTTAGGCCTATATTTAATGCTCAGTTCTATGTGAGTAATAGCACATTCGACAATTATTGGCACACTTTTCCCTTCTCTGTCTTACCTAATCTCTGACTCCCACACGTTTGTGGTAATTTCCACCTTTGACAAGACCTCCTGATCCACGTTTCGCCTGACTTTGGATATTGACCTCATAATATGTATATATATATCATAATATGTATAAATATATATATTTATATCCTGCAAATAAATGCAGTCATTCTATATCTGTCTCTTTCCTTCTGGCTAATTTCACTCAACATGATCCTCTCTATGTCCATCTATTTATAGACAAATTTCATAACTTCATTTTTCCTAACAGCTGCATAGTATTCCATTGTGTAGATGTACCACAGTTTCTTTATCCAGTCATCAATTCTCGGGCACTCTGGTTGTTTCCAGATTCTGGCTATTGTGAATAATGCTGCTATGAACATAAAAGTAGGGATGGTGTTTCTATTGTGTGCTTTTGGCTTCCCAGGGTATATTCCCAGGAGGAGTGGTTTGGCTGGGTCAAATGGGAGTTCAATTTCTAGTCTTTGGAGGAATGTCCATATTGTTTTCCAGAAAGGCTATACCAGTCGATATTCCCACCAACAATGGATGAGAGTCCCTTTTCCCGCATCCACGCCAGCACTTGTTGTTCTTGCTCTTTGGATATGTGCCAGTCTCTGGTGTGAGATGATATCTCATTGTTGTTTTGATTTGCATCTCTCTGATGACTAATGATGATGAGCATTTTTTCATATGTCTTTTTGCCTATGGGAAACTTCTTTGTCGAAGTTTCTGTTTATTTCTTCTCCCCATTTTTTGATGGGTTGACTGTTTTCTTCTTGTAAAGTTCTACCAGTGCCTGTTATATCCTGGATATTAACCCCTTATCCGATGGATATTGGGTGAATATTCTTTCCCATTCTGTGGTGCATATTGAATAGTTTCTATGAACACCCTTTATACAAGGGCCATGAGAGTCTGAGAGATGGTTATTTACTCAGGTTCACATAGCTCAATTTTCTTTTGTCTCTTAAGATACTTGCATCCTAGCAAATTGATAATATTTAATTGATAAGTCACCCCGTAGGGTTCCCTGCAGAACTGTTACTTTTATAAACTATATTTTAGGGGGTATAGGGGGTCACACCAGGCAATCTCCAGAGTTATTCCTGGCTGTGTCCTCAGGAATCACTCCTGGTGATCTGGGGATTGAACTAGGCTGGCCACATGCAAGGCAAAATGCAGGACCTGCTATACTATCACTCCCATTCCATGAGTGGATTTTTTAAAAACATCATTTGTATCTATCCTGACATTGCTATATACCGTAAGTGTTTCTGACTGCCCAAAAGAATTATTACATTAAGAACTGAAATTAGGCACATAAAGAAAGAAAATTATCAAGTTTTGCAGGTGGGTTATTGGAATACTTTTTTGGAACCCTTAGTAAATAAATCTAATTATTTACATTTATAAAGTGACAGTATCACCCAATGGGCCTTTCTTCTTTCTGAGCATTTGAACAATGCAAACTTCCTGCTCTAAACCCAAACCGCAAGAATCATAGAACATCTGTGTTCAGATTGGAAACACGCAAAACTGCTAGAAACTAATTGAGAAGAATTTAACAACCTGGTTTCTTTAATAGTCACAGATTTTCTGTAAAAGATAATAAAATGCCCAATGTGTATGAACCACAAAGAGTTAAAAGCAAAGGCTGAGTCTCTGGATCAGTATACCTGGGCCAGAATTGAAAAAAGACTGCTGTAGGGTGGGCCTCGATGGGCCGGGCTGTGATCAGCTCTTCCACTGGGTGGAGTTCTGATGAGAGGGGGGGAGTCTGGATGTGGAAAATGACTCACAGACATGGGGCAGAGCTGCTACCAGCTCTCCCTCTGCTCAGCCACTCATGAGGCGCCCAGGAGGGATGGTAGGTTCTAGCCCAGGCCTACCACCCCAGCAGAGCCTCGTAAGAACCAGACGACCCCCCCATACTCCATGAGGGCCACCATTTACCACATCTAGAGAAAGAACTATGTCCAAAGAAAACAAGTCCCCTCCCCCTCCCTCCCCTCCTCTCCTCTCCTCTCCTCTCCTCTCCTCTCCTCTCCTCTCCTCTCCTCTCCTCTCCTCTCCTCTCCTCTCCTCTACCTCTGTTCTCTCTCTCCTTTTGGGTATTATAGTTTCAAATACAGGTACTAGAAGGTTATCATGCATACCCCTTTACCTCTTTTCAGCACTCAGTTATTGTCCAGAGTGACCATTTCCAACTACCGTTGTCATAATGGCCCCTTCTCTGTCCTAACCACCCTCCCTGCCCCCTCCACTTGGGACAAGCTTCCAAGAATGGACAAGTCCTCCTAGCCTTCATTTACACTGTCCTATTAAATTTGTTATATCCCACAAATTAGTGCAATCAGTCTATATCTCTCCCTCTGACACACTTTTTTAGTTTTTAAACTTTTTAGTTTTAAAAAATTAATGGAATTTGATTTAAGATTTCATAGATTTTTTATTTTATAGATTTTTTAAATAGCTGTACCTGCACTTACGAAGAAGAATGCTATTTAGTAGGTCTCTATGAAAACTAAAAGCCTGCTTCATTTTTCTTAAAAAAATATTTTTAGGGCCTGAGAAATGGTATTGGGGTTAAGGCATTTACTTTGCATATGGCAGATCAGGTTCAATTCCCAGCACCATGTAATGTTCCCTTGGTATCACCAGGACTCACTCCTGAGCACAGAGCCAGGAATAACCTCCTGAGCATGCCAGGTGTGGTACAAAAAACCAATGGGAAAATAATCCAGTTTAAATCCTCATAGTATATCAATTTACCTCATGTTGTAAATTGAGGACATAATCTTAGCATTTATTTCTAACTTTCTTCTCTTCCTTCACCCACATTTGGCAAGAACATACCTCTAGGAATAAAGCACAGTTTATATACTGTGTTTCTATACTGTGTTTCTATCTGTTCAGTGGAATATTGTCAGGGTTTATTTTTTTTTTTGCCTTTGTTTGTTTTGTTTGAGTCTGGGGTAGGTTCTGCTTTAGTGTATTTATCTGGGGGAGTCTCTTACCTGTGTCAGGGCAAGCTCAGAATGCTGAGAGATGCTGCTCAGGAAGAGTGTTCTAGTTCATTGTACTCCAAAAATATTAGGGGGTTGTCAAACTGTTCCTTAATTATTAATACCCAGTAGTAGCACAGTTTGGCTTGCAAATAAGATTTAATTGTGCTGTGAGAGATATTATGATGTGTATGCTAATCATACTGCATCATCTTCAGGAATTTAAATGAAACGAATAAATAACATTACACTCAACGTTGAACTTAGAGCCAATTTTTTTTCTTTTTGTTAGTTCTGTCTCTGCTCTCAAATGGTGAAGCTGGTGTAGTTTGACATTATCACTGGAAACCCAGAAACTGAGAATTTCTCTGACATGCTGTTCTCAAGAGCGTTCCTATAACCTCTAGTAAAATAGTGGAGAGGTTATTTCCAGGTGACAATGACGCTGGAAGTGATGTGGCATTTAGACATGATAAGATCCTCATTTGTCTGAAATAATCTTGGGAAAAGAGAAATCATGGCTGACATTTACAACAACTTTCATAAACTTCCCCAAACTCCAGACTCAAGACAAAAGACATGCACCATATCTAAGTAGGCACCACAGCCGGGAAGTGGTCCTTTTGAAACCTGCATTCCCAGTTCCTGAGACTGGGTCTGGGTAGAGCTGTAGGAAGCTGATAATAGGCTATTTCATGTGTGGATCACCAGCAAAAAATCTGGGAATTGAGAGAACAATTCCTTAGTTTAAAAACACCATCTTTTTCAGGGCTGGAGCAACAGTCCAGAGGATAGGGTGTTTGTCTTGCACGCAGCAGATCCTGGTTCGATCCCTGGCATCCCATATGGTCCCCTGAGCACCACCAGGAGTAATCCATGAGTGCAAAGCCAGGAGTGACCCCTGAGCATTACTGGGTGTGACCCCCAAAAAAGCAAAAGGGAATCAGGGACATTGGTGGTGGGAAATGGGCACTGGTGGAGGGATGGGTGCTGGAACACTGTTTGACCAAAACCCCAAACACGAACAACTTTGTAATTGTATATCTCACGGTGGTATAATAAAATATTTATTAAAAAATACCATGTTTTAGACTTTAATTTGATTTTCAGTACATCGTGTTTGAAAAGCTGGGAAATGTGGGGTGGGAGGGAACAGTATGAATGACTATAGCTCTTTAACTTACATTGTTCTTGATCCACATGCTGAAACTATCTCACAGGGTTTTCCCAAATACTGTGCTTTAAGGACCCAGGAAGTTCTTATCTGCTTTAATGTATTTCTCAACAGTTGCCAGCAGGCTACCGGGACAAGAGGTGTTTAGTGAGTAAAGGAGGCAGTAAACTCTGGAGCTTACTTAAAAGCTCATATCCATGCTCCAGTTTATGGGTTTAGATCGCTTACATTTTCATAAGAACTTCAGATAATCCCGAGTCGATAAGAACACATTGACAGAAAAATGCCTAATATCTAGATAATTACTTAACTTTTCAAAACTCCTATCAAAAATCTGAACATAACTAGTGTCTGTGAGGACATGGAGAAACTGGAATCTTCCTGCACCACTGGCAGGAATGTAAGATGGGGCAACTGCTACAGAAAGAGCACAGAGCTTTGTCTGAAACTCAAAACACAGAACTAGTATATGAACCAGTAAACCCACTTCTGGGCATGCATCCAAATAAGTAAAATCAGAACCCCAAAGAGAATTTGTACTCTGAATAATAACCAAGTCCTGAAAGTAGGTAAAGGGATATCTTTCAGTGCCTGTATTGCAAACCATAATGCCCAACAGGAAAGAGAGAGTGAGTGTAAGAGCAAACATGAGAATAAGAGTGAGCCAGAGAGAGAGAAATAGAGATAAAAAGAAGAAAAGTCCCTGCCACAGAGGTAGGCTGGGGCTGGATGCAGGAAAAATTGGGGACATTGGTGGTGAGAAACATGCACTCGTGAAGGGATGGGTGGTGGAATGTTGTATGACTAAAAACCCAATCACGAACAACTTTGTAACTGTGTATCAAGTTCATATTGCCTTATTCACCATCACCCAAGATGTGGAAACAACCCAAGTGGCACTGATAGAAGCTTGGGGGCCAGTGACAGGTGGAACAGTAGACGGGGATCATTGAAGTCCCAGGAAAGCTTCATGGTCTAGTTCTGATGTGGCAAACACCAGCTTCAGGGCTAGTCATGTCAGTTAATACATAGGTATGTTGGAAACTGCATGTGACAATTTGGGGTCAGCGGAGAAGTGTTATTTTTAGGTTGTGGATAAGCAAGGTAAGTTGCATCAGCATTGGCCAGTTTCTCAAAGTCATCCACTAATATTCAAGAAGTTCAAGTCTTTGTTTTTGGTTTGGAGTTATACCCGGTAGTGCTCAGGGTTTATTCACAACTCTGTGTTCAGGGACCACTTCTAGGGGAGTTCAGGCCCATATGTGATGCCAGGGATGGAACGAACCTATGTTGGCCATGAGCAAGGCAAGCACCCTGCTGTGCTATTTCTTTGGCCCCTCAAATCCAGCTTTTTAATTTTCAGGTTTCTCTTTTCTTTCCATTACAAATGAGTAGTGGAAAACCAGGAAAAATCAACAAGAATGCCTCATTGTGAGGTACAGTAAGAGTTCATATATAAAAGCACTCAAAGCAATCTGATGTTAATAATACACCAGAGAGCCTAAAATTATACATAAGTGTACAGTCTTTGGTGGTTCAAGTTTTAAACAATTGTTACAGTTATTAGTAAGTGCATTAATGTATGTTTAAGCTTCAACTCGAACTCCTTTTATTTTATTCTGTTTCTTTTTTTGTTTGTTTGTTTCTCCCCAGGAGCTCACAGAATAGTCCATTTCTTCAAATGTAGTTTAAAAATAGTAATTAAGGAAATTACTCATTTCAATTTCATCATAAAAGATTTCTACACGTCACAAACGCATTGGGGGAAGATAGGAGTCTTTTTGAACAAAACTAACCAAATTTTTCTAGTTTGCTTTTATTTTCCAATAACAAATAACACACAAATATATACCCATCAGTGTACATGTGTATAGCCATATATCTCTACATACATAATGTTAATACTACATGCTTTATAAATGTGTGTTTAATAAGTCTATATACATCTACATCAATGTGATTTTATAATTGTATGCACATACATATCTACTTATGCCTACACAAACACATATGGACAAAAGCCATCTTTGAAAGACAATATTCACATATGAGTGCTTTGTCCTTTCATTAAGCATCACTGATAAAAAGTTTGCATTCATTTTTCATAAACCTTACTTTAAAATTCAAGAAAGAGTATAATTTCCCCAAGAGGTTAAGAAAAGTCTTTCATTAAGAAAAAACAGTTAAAAAAAAACCCTAAATAAGAGAGGACATACAGGTGAACATGGAATAAAATAACTGAACATATTTTGACTCTACTGTCATGGTTATGAAGTTATGGGAAGATGTGGGAAAATACAACTAAGTGAAGAAGAAAACGGGGCCTGCAGAGCTAGGACTCATGTTAAGTTTGAAGGCACATACTCCCTGATCTGAGACTTGATTCATGCTAAGTTTGAAAGCACGCACACACTAATCTAAGGACCATTTCCAACCAAGGAAGGCTTCTAAATTGCTTATGCTTGGTCTAGAAGCTAGTCCTGGGTTTTCTGGATAAGTCTAGTTCAGTTCTTGACCTCCAAGTCAGGACTGGGCGTTGCTTTGAGAAGAGGGCAAATGTAAGTGGCAGGGTGATAGTACAGTGGGTCAGGTATTTGTCTTGCACACGGCTGACCTGGGTTCACTATCCAGCACACTGGTCCCAAGCCCTGCTAGGAGAGATCTCTGAATGAAAAGCCAAGAGTCAGCCCTGGCACACCACATGTGCCCCTAAAGACAAAACGCAAACCAAAAAAGAGAAGGCAGTATATAGTATTTGTGAAATCGCTGTGTCTAAACTGCTCTGGGTCTCCAAGACAATCCCCAGTGACCTTCTAGAACTTTCCCATGCCCCAAACTTTGAGCCCTGACCAAACACAAAAAAAACACTTGTTCCAAGCAGCTTGGACTTGTCCAATGAGGCTCGAGAGTTTTGGCTTCAGAGCTGTCTCGGATGTCATGCCAAGACTCCCTGCAGTCACTGTGCAGACTTCATATTGAGTTCTGCAAGATGTTTAATTTTTTCTGTCACGTTTTATTGCAGAAAGCATTCCCCGGGAAGGATGGAGACAAACATACATACTGCTATGCCCTCTTTTTGGGATCTGTGCAGTTCACAGTGAGGTGATAGGAGGCAGGATACGGACGCAATCGCTCAATCTTGAGGCTTTTCCTATCTGATTCCCAGGTTTTCTTCCAAATCTTTGAGAATTTCCTGTACTCATTAAGTAGGTTACGCCTTTGCTTCCACATGATTTTACCCCCTTGGGGACATATATAGGACCGTTAAAGGAAACAGGACAGACATAGATATACTAGCTTATTGTTGAGGCTATAGGCTTTGTGAACAATAGCAGCTACTCTGAGGAACAGGACAGAGAAATGTTACTCTTTGTGCATTAATTTTATACCAAAATCTTTATATTTGTTAATTTTTGGGTTCTGGGTTTTTTAAAGGTAATTTATAAGATGCTTCCAGATCACTGACTATGCCAACATCGGTGGTGCAAACCTTGGTCCATGGTGGTGGAGGGACTTTTATTTTTATTTTATTTTATTTGCTTTTTTTGGGTCATACCCAGCAATATCCATGGGTTAATCCTGGCTCTGCACTCAGAAATTACTCCTGGCAGTGCTTGGGGGACCATATAGGATGCCAGATATCAAACCAGGGTTTGCCGTATGAAAGGCAAACGCCCTACCTGCTGTACTATTGCTTTGGCTTTTTCTCTTACATTTGCCCTCCTTGATATATCCTGCAGAATCAGAACAAATGACCATAAATTTTTGACTGAACACTCTTGCAAGTATGTCATAGGGAATGGGCAAGCAGAGAGACAAAGGTGTTCTCATGGGTCTCCTTGGCTGATTCATGGAACCTGGATTTTGTTTCGTTTGGGTTGGGGACCACATCCAGCAGTGCTCAGGGGTCATTGCTGGTCGTGCTAAACCGTATATAGAATTTAGGATTCAAACAAGGGTTGACCACACACAGAACAAGACCATAACCTCTGAACTATCTGTCCAGTCCCCAGGCTCCAGATTTTGCTTTGGTTTACAGAGTCAAGATCTCTGTCATCAGGGCCTCCCTAAAGAGGCAGGCTGTCTCCTTCATGGGTGCATCTCCCAAGAAATATCAAGTGTCCAAGAAAGAAGCTCACTCTGCTGTTTTGGAACAACTTTAGAGTGAAGTTCTTTTTCTTCTACTTTGCTTTCTTATTTCCCATGACAGAAGGCTCTGTGTAGTGGCCCAGTTCAGTCAATAATAGGTCTCAGTTCAACTTATTCATCTTAAGTCTCATTTCTGATATTTTGAGGCCTGAGATCTTTTCTGAGTTTTGCTAAGAAGAGGAGGTGGGGAGACATGATTTTTTATTCCTGGGACCACAGACAGGAGTTGGGATTGGCCCAGGAATAGACAGACATTCAGGCCAGAATGATAGAACACTGTCAGGGGCCCTGCCAACAGACCCTGGCATGAATGAGGGAGACCTAGATCTTGACGGACTTTATCCCTGAGGGAAAGAGAGGGATGGACTTGGGAGAAACTCTGCCTTGCTGCTGCTAAGAAAGGAAAGAAAGACAGCCAAGCAGTGGGGGAGTTCTGGATAGCAGTACCCATTTTACTGAGGGCAGTTTGATCCTTATTTATGCAATATTTGGGTGGAGGGGTACAAGCACAAATCACATGGCATTTGCAAGCTCCTGGGTCATTGCAACAGAAAACAATCACAGATTTAGCATTTGCAAGGTAACAATCATTGATTTACATATTCCTGTGATCAGAAGACCAGACACATCCTGCCTCACTATCACTATCACTATCTATCACTATCTTCCTGTTGATCATCTATTTGCTAGAGCGGGCACCAGTAATATCTCCATATGTCCTGTCTCATGCTAGTAGAGCCCAAAGGCATCTGCTTGCTCCAGGAACATAAAGAGCCTCAAGCCATTATATTAGGTCATGGGAATGACCTAATATAAATGTTACTGGTATTTGGCATATCAAATATGACACTAGCAGCTTGCCAGGCTTGTCATGTGGGTGGCATACTCTTTAGTCACGCCTAAAAGAGTACGCCACCTGCATGGCAAGCCTGCCTCACCTAAGATGTAAATCATTCATCTGCCAGTCTCCCATTGGATAAGCACAGATGTCTTTTTTTTTCATTTTTTTATTAAATATTTTATTATACAACCGTGAGATATACAATTACAACGTTGTTCATGTTTAGAGGTTTCGGTCAAATAGTGTTCCAGCACCCCGCCTCCACCAGTGCCCATTTCCCACCACCAATGTCCCCAATTCCCTCCCCCCTCCCATAGCCTGCCTAAATGGCAGGTTCTTTATCTAAGCACAGATGTCTTTTATGTAGGTGTAAACTCTTGAGCATCCGGAAGCTCCACTGCCCTGAAAACAGGGCCCATCTCTGGGGCCCGGTTCCCCCAGGGCCTTACGATGAAAAGTGCCAGGCCCCAATACTAGCTGCTTAAAGCCCACAGAACAACCGGTGTGGTACTTGTCTTTCATGTGGCTGACACTGGTTCAAATTCTGGCACCACATAATGTTCCTCTTGCATTGCCAGGAGTAACCCCTGAGCACAGAAATGAGAATAGCCCTTGAGCTCTTCTGGGTGTGGTACCAAAATATAAGGCAGGTGAATTTGAGACTTAAAATGAATGAAATGTTATTTGAGACTCACCGCCCTCTGATGACTTTAGGAAGCATAGCCAGATGGCATGCAGGACAGGCAAGTCCTATAAAAGGAACCTCTGGGGGCCGGAGCGATAGTCCAGCAGGTAGGACATTTGCCCTTGCATGCGGCCGACCCAGGTTCGATCCTTGGTATCCCATATGGTCCCCCGAGCACCACCAGGAGTTAATTCCTGAGTTCAGAGCCAGGAATAACCTCTGAGCATTGCCGGTGTGACCCAAAAAAAAAAAAAAAAAAAAAAAGGAACCGCTGGATCACTAAACAGGTCACTTAACTCTACGTGAATTTCCACCAGCAGTGGTGAACCTTAATAGTAGGGATTTATGCAGCATGAAGTAGATTTGCCACTGAGATATCCCCTTTATAGGAGCCACACCAGTGATGTTGAGGTACCCAGGGCCAGCCTGGAGGAGCAGAGCCGGGGGCCCACCAGGCAGTCAGGGAGCTGTATCATGCTGAGAATCAAACACAGGGCTTCATACATGCTAGATATGTACACACACACACACACACACACACACACAGAGAGAGAGAGAGATACCCCTTTTTTGCTATTCTGTCAAAGTGTTCTTTCCCAGAAGATAAAAATGGAAAATAAGGAAAACCTATTCCTGATACCCAAGAAACAGACTCCAAGCTGGAGACATGGCACTAAAGTTACTGAGTGTTTGGGCTTTCACAGGAGGGGCCACAGGACTGATTAGGGGGTAAAGCCAGAGCAACAAGGGCTTGGTGTGATCTCAGGAAGCTCTGTGCAGGAAGGCCATGGCCCACTGTTCTGACATGAGGGGGAGAAAGTGTCCTGGATCCTGTCAAGTACTGAACCCTTCCCCCTCCCCCCCCTTATTACACCCCTTGCTCCTTGAGGCTGAAGCCTTTCCGGATTATCCTGGACACAAGACCCCATGTCAGTGCAGCTGACCAGAAGGAAGAGGACAAGGAGCATAAAAAAGGAAGATCACTAGGAGCATACTGCAAGACTATGGCAATCCTTTCATGATTCACCATCAAATCAAGTCTCCAAGGACTTGTGTAAATATGCACTGATAAAGTAGCACTTCAACATCTGAAGGCATCTAAAACTTACCTCTTAAAACTCTTTATTTAGAAGCAGAGGGCGTTAGCCTGAGAAATAGAGATTTTTCCTGAGATTAGCTTGAGAGGCCACTGAGAAACCAAGTTGGACCCAGGATCGGGGCTCCCTGCTCTTGCTAAAACATCTTGTCCAGGCAGAGCTGGATGCAGAGCCCACAATTTTGGTGGCTCGCTATCATTTTATCCAAATGTCACAGTTGGAAAATAAAGTCAATAGTAAATGATGAAGGCTGTAAACTCAAAAGTCTGACAAGCTGTGATTCTGCCCTGGTGTGACAAAAATCTTAAACTCCTACCATTAATTGAACAATACACTTTGACTGACCCAAAGGAACAGAAAACTAGGAGTGAAATGCTTTGAGAATTTTTCTGGGGGAAGAGGATAGATCTCTTTCTTCCTCTCATTCTGTTCACATTTCTTCTCCTTACCCACCCTCCTTTTCACGCTCCCTGCCTCTCCCATGTCTCTCCCTCTCTGTGTTTGTGTATTATCTGGGCAGGTTAAATAATAGAATCTCCTTGTTTAATGTAAGGATTCTGAGTTTTCATTCAAAGACAATAAACTTAAGTGCCAGATAGCTACTGCATCTCAACAAATGTCCATTGCATTTCTTGCTTTAGGATTTGCACTATATCTCCTTGATAGATGTTTTCTTTAATTGTAGTACTCACCAGAATAACTATGAAATTCCTACTGAGTCAGTTCATCCCAGAGTCTAATATTATAGACTTTGGCCAGTTTTCAGACATCTGACAGACATTTCTCCAGCTTAGAACTAATTGACCAAAACGTAGCAGATAATCCTGACTCAGGGACTCAGCCAGTAATAAATGTGTTTTCTCATGCAACAACCTCAGAGGGAGAGTAGCCCTCTCAGTGTAAAGAGAAAGTGTTAAGAGAAAGAGTTTTGCTAGATGAAATATGAAGAATATCACCTTACAATCACACCCTTGATAAGCTGGTAGCAAACACTCAGAGCAGCTGTGAGGGAAACCCTGAGAGTAGCCAGATTTGGACATAGACACTTCACGGCATTTGTTGCCTAGTTCTCCTGGAGGAAGGAGAATTGAGGAATGTCAGGAATTCAGGAAGCAGAGTTATTCCTATACTTCCCTCTTGCCACTACCTTCTGCACTAGTCACCTCATGGTCACAAGATGGCTGTAGCAGTCTAGGGTTTCCTGACTGACCACACAAGTCCCAAAGGCAAAAACAGGAAGGTGTGAAATCCCCACCTCTCCTGCCTTTATACTTTTGTCACGCAGGCATCGATCAGGGCCTATACTTCGGAGGCATGTGCTCTATTGCTAAGCCACACCCGTGGTTCTCTGTGCACCCCACTTGAACAATGAGAGCCCCAGGACTTCTCCACATGCTGCATGGTCCAGAACCACATCATACTTATATGGTTCAAGGACTCCCGGGAGGGAAGTGAAAGTATGAAGTCAGCCATGATCAAGTCTCTGAGGCTGGTATTAAACCTCAAGGTCTAACAACTGGGATTCTTAAAATGTATTTGTGGAGTAGAGACTGAGGGAGTGGCCCATCTGTACAGCACTGCCCAGCCACCCAAAAATGTGCTGTTTGCTGATAGCATTTCCTAACTCTGACTTCAGGCTCCAGCCTTCTGACAGTTGCTTCTAATAGAGTCTTACCTCTGAGTTCCCTCTGAGTACCTCTGAGTTCTTTATTTAGGCACATAAAGACATCGATTATTATTATTATTGTTATTGTTATTGTTTTTGTTGTTTTAACCATCCTTGTCAATATTATTAAGAGACTCTTCAAGTTGTGTTTTTCTATGTTTTATGCTCTTTCAAAAGCAAATGCCAGAGCTGGAGTGATAGAACAGCAGGTAGGGCATATACATTGTTAATGGGTTCTGTCCCCTTTTGCATGGTGCTTTGAACCTTCTAGGACTTATCCTTGGGTGCAGATCCAGAAGTAAACCCTAAACACTACCAGGTGTGGCCAGAAAAGTAAAAGCAAATGTTCCACTGTGTTATCTACTACTGAGGCACAGAATTTGATGACAAGTTCCAGCTCTATATAAATAACAATCATGGATTGTCAGGTACTGAGTTTTGGCTATTGAAAACACGTAAAATACACCTCAAAGCTAGAAAGTGATGGGTGAGAATAAAAGAAGGATACAGTGAGCGATGGTCTTCTGATACTGCAGAACTGCACATAGATCCACATTTTCAAAGGAGTACTTGATTGGTCCTACCCCTTGGCCTGATGTGACCAAAAAGAAAGGGTGTGTAATACCATCTCCTCAGACATCAGAAATACACTCCCAATGGTCAGCCCGATGCCTATACACAAAATCATTGCAGCAACCTCGTGATATTTGAGTGGCAACGCCCCCATGAAGCCACTAGCGGGTACTTACTGTCTTGGCATGTTGCTGATGACATATCATTTCTTTAAAGAAGTGCCCATGATTTGAAGAGTAAGTATACTGCCACCGGTCTCAGAGCTCTGCTTCCTCCTTTAGACTCTATCACTTGTATCACTTGTCTTCCTGCTGTTCATCGATTTGCTTGAGTGGGAGCCAGTAAGAGTAACATCTCAATTCGTTGGAAATGAGGTCCATTATTGTTACTGTTTTTAGCATATCGAATTCATCACGGGTAGCTTGCCAGGATCTGCCATGGCTCTGGGTTCATCCCAGGGGCCCCAGTCTTTACTATGTCAGAACATCAACCATCCAGATCCCTGGGTATAGAAAGGAGACAGACTTGTCTACACCCAGACTCTATCACTACAGATAAATTTAATTTTGGAATTTAATATTCTTGGTTATATTTTTCCCTTCACACTCCCTGACCCCCAAATATCCCTTGACTTTTACCCCTTGTATAACTGATTAGCCTTCTATATATCAAACTTGTCAAGGATGTAAGTTAAGTCCTCTGGTGAATTAGTTGTCACTTTTTACATATCTAGTTTCAAGGAAAGCTAAATTTGAAAAGCTCTAATACCTATCCAGCACCAACATTTTATGCTTGGTAACAGAACCCAGGACTGAATTTTGTCTATCCCCATCCCAACCCCCACCAATTCACATGCTGAAACTGTAACTCCCGATGTGACTGTATTTGGAGATAAGGTCTTCAAGGAGATGATTTTTTTTCAAGGAGATGATTAAAGTGAAATGAGGTTATAATAATGAGGAACAAGGTCAACAACTGGTGTCCTTAGAAGGTGAGGACAGGGACCGGAGCGATAGTCCAGTGGGGAGGGCATTGGCCTTGCATGCGGCCGAACCGGGGTTCAATCCCT